>JAWNLJ010000141.1:0-11098 GCA_035042365.1 Drosophila dives | reverse complement strand
TAAAATATTATTCTAGCCTTAAATTACAGTAAAAACAAATAAATGAAACATTTATTATACGTAAGTCATAAAATCAAAACAATTGTTACGCATGTAAATTGTCGTACTTGGAAAGTGCCTTTTATCCGTCATTGAAATTCAAATGTAAATATGGCCAAAATTAAAAAAAAAACGAAAAATAAATGAAAATTGTAAGTAGTAGGGGAATGGGGATTCTATGACAGGAAGTGACCCCCAATTTCTCCCCATTTCTTTTTTTGTTGCCTCATTCCTCTTTTTTTGCCCCATTCTTCTTTTTTTGCCCCATTAGTTTTTATTGCCCCATTAGTTTTTATTGCCCCAATTAGCTATATTTATATGCGAATGTTTATACTTTAATCTTTCATCTATCGGCCAAAGATTAAAGTGTAAACATTCGCATAGATTTTTTTTTTTGCTCTTCTCCCATTTGACAAATCATAACATGTTGGAAGCCGCAGCAGCGGCGTCAGCAACAACACCAGCAGCAGCTCCAAAAAATCTAAGCAGCAGCGTCAGCATGTTGGGAGCCGCAGCAGCGGCGTCAGCACCAGCTGCAGCTATATCTATATGCGAATGTTTACACTTCAATCGTTAATTCATTGAGTGGACAACAATGTCTCATGCGCATCATTTTTTTTTTTTTTTAGCAAACTCTTTCTGATTTGTCATTGGATTGTGGATCACTCAATAGCACTTGTGTACGACTTTGTTAAGAAAATATGTGTTGGGTTGGTATAAGTGTGAATCATTTATGATCGAATTATGGGCGTCGCTTTTCATATTGCTATTTGTCATTGGCTTGCGTCAAGTAGAAGATCGGTGAGCAGTTGTGTGTGTGTGTGTCTTCGAACAAGATTTCATTCATGGGGATGGGTTCACTTGTGTGTGTGTACATGCTTATATTTTTGAAGGAGGAGATTGTGTACATGACGAGTAGCCTGTAACCTTTTTATATAGACTGTTTTTTTCTTATGCCTTAGTAGTTTTCGAACTCTTCATCCGTCAACTTCGTTTTGTGTTTTCAAAGTGAAAAAAAAGAACTCTACATTCGTCAACTTCGTTTTGTGTTTTCAAAGTGAAAAAAAAGTACATTCGTCAACTTCTTTTGTGTTTTCAAAGTGAAAAAAAAACTTAAAATCATGTCTTTCACAAAGAACAACTCCGCGAACTCCAAGAACAGGATTTGCACATTTGCATATGAAAATGAGCAAACTAATTTACTAATACCAGCAGAGTGTCTTAGTGAGGCAGCCAAAGAAGTGCTCCCACTTATACGTAATGTCTTAGCGATGCACACGACATGCAAAACTAACTTAGAGCTCTTTGCTGAGTATATAAAATTCATCAATGACGAGATGGAAATGACAATAAAGTCACATCAGTCAAATATTGCACATATTTTAACAACTTCAAGTGATCTAGAAAAGTTCATAAATGATCACTCAGCAATCATATGCACTAAAATGGAAGAATTCCAGGAAAAGGACAGTGGATGGACAATGATACGCATATTAAGGCTGGAGATAAATATAACCAAATATACTCTATTAAACGTTTCAAGCTATATTGAAACGCCTTAAGGCTTGAGAGCCAACAAAGCAATAATAAATGTGAAAAACAATGATGCATTTTGTTTTAAATGGGCATTGATATCAGCCCTTAAAACACCACTAAATAATCAACCGGCAAGGTGCTCTGCCTATCAAATTGATAACATTGAGAATTCATCAATATTAATCGATGAATCTCTTAGACTAGATTTTTCGAATTTGGATTTCCCTCTGCCATTGGAGCAAATAAAAATTTTCGAAGCTCAAAACCCAAAAATTAGCATCAATGTTTTTGGGTTTGATGAGCAGACGGGTGCAGTTAACGGTCCACTATACATCGCAGAGGTTGAAAAGGATAGACACATAAGTCTCATGCTTTTAGAAGCTGAAAAACGAGCTCATTTCGTGTGGATAAAGAGTTTGTCAAGGTAATATTTATAATATACATTTATATATATTTATATATTTATAATTTGTTTTTCTATATACTTTTAGGCTTGTAAGAAGCCAATTGACATCACACAAGGCTCAACTTTACTTTTGCAAAACATGCCTCAATTTTTCACATAACGAGAGGATGCATGCCGAACATCGTCAACACTGCGGGAAGGTGGTATCAAAGCTCCCATCCGAAGACAAGGCAAGTCTTAGCTTTAAACATTATAGTCGTAGTTTAGAAGTACCGTTTGTTGTTTATGCAGATTTTGAGTGTATACTCACCCCCCTCAATGCACAACTTAGCGATAATGTTATAGCAACTTCTCAGCACATTCCTATAGCATTTTCATACTACATAAAGTGCGCATTCAACTCAGCATTTGATAAGTTGGTTTTAGAGACGGGAAAAGATTCGGTTAAACTTTGTCAAGTCTCTTACCAGAGATGTAACAGATATTTATACCTGCTATTTATCAACTATCAAGCCCATGGTTTTATCAAACGAGGATGAGATCAATTTTAGAAATGCAGATATTTGTCATATCTGTGAAAAGAGCTTAGGCAATGATCGCGTTAGGGATCATTGTCATTTAACTGGCTTGTACAGGGGGGCAGCACATATTGTCTGTAACATAAACTTTCAAATTGCACCTTTTGTTCCCGTATTTTTCTATAATTTTTCAAAGTATGATTCACATTTATTCGTTAGGGAATTAAATAAAGTTGAAGGTGATATAAAAGTACTTCCCCTTAATAAGGAGTTGTATATATCACTTTCAAAATATATTAATATTGCATCTCATGAAAAAATTCTAGAAATTAGATTTTTAGATTCATTTCGCTTCATGGCAACAAGTCTAGATGCACTTAGTAACAATCTAGATATAGAAAGTTTTAAAACCGTTAAATTGTTTTTCCCATTAGATGATCAATTTAATCTGATACGTAGGAAGGGAGTCTTTCCTTATGAGTATATCGACTCAGAGAGCAGATTATATGAATCAGCTCTTCCTCCCAAAGAAAAGTTCTTCAACAGTTTGACTAACAAAGAATGTTCAGCTGAGGATTATGCCCACGCACAACAAGTTTGGTCCGTTTTTGGATGTAATAATCTAAAAGAGTACATGGAATTGTATCTTAAGACTGATGTGCTTTTACTCAGTGATGTTTTTCAAAATTTTCGAGCCATATGCAAGAAAATTTACTCATTAGATCCCGCCCATTATTATACAACGCCCGGTCTCTCATGGGATGCAATGCTGAAGACCACGAAAATAGAACTCGAACTGTTAACGGACATAAATATGTATAGATTTATTCAAAGTGGTATTCGTGGTGGCTTGGTTCAGTGCTGTAAGCGCTATTCGAAAGCTAATCATATGTATATGGAGACCTTCGATAGCACTAAGCCTTCAGAATTTCTGATTTACTTAGATGCTAATAATTTATATGGTTGGGCTATTAGTCTCAACCCCCACCCCCCACCCCCCCACCTCCTCGCGGCCTAGACCTGGACCCTCGAACTGATGGACGAATACCTGGATACCTGGATTCCGCAATTCTTGGAACTATGCACAAAATAAAGTTTGCACCCGACTCTGACCAAACCTTAACTAAATTAATGTTTGCTTGGCTGAGCTTTTCCATGGAAAACTACACACATATATATATATAAATATATATAGTTATTTCCTGAGAGCAACGTTAAATATTAACAAAAGTTGAAAGCTTGCATATGCTGCATATGCTCCACTCTAATCCTTGACTTTTACCATATTTTCCTAGGATTTGCACACACACACACACACATACACAAACACACCTCTACTTGTGTGCATAGAGTTGAGCGTAAAAAGACGATCAACAAATGCATTTATTCATGAGAAGATTTTGAGTAAAATTGCAGCTGGCAAAATGAAAAGCGTCACTGCAAAAGATCCAGAAACATTCCAAATAAAACAGTATCTTGTCTTAATTGTATTACGGTTCAGACAAGCAGAAAGACAAGTTAAAGCCTGGACAACAATTGAAATGAATTACCAACACAACAAAAGCAAAAAAATATTATTTTAGCCTTAAATTGCAGTAAAAACAAATAAATGAAACATTTATTATACGTAAGTCATAAAATCAAAACAATTGTTACGCATGTAAATTGTCGTACTTGGAAAGTGCCTTTTATCCGTCATTGAAATTCAAATGTAAATATGGCCAAAATTAAAAAAAAAAACGAAAAATAAATGTACATTGATTCTATGACAGGAAGTGACGTCACTTCCTGTCATAGAATCCCCATTTTTATTTTTGTTGCCTCATTCCTCTTTTTTTGCCCCATTCCTCTTTTTTAGCCCCATTAGTTTTTATTGCCCCATTAGTTTTTATTGCCCCAATTAGTTTATGTTTACATTTCAATATTTATGATTGATTTATGGGCGTCCCTTTTCAGAACCAGCAGCAGCGTCGCCGAAAATTCCAATGCTTCAAGCGCAACATTTTTTTTTTTGCCTTTCTTTCATTTGACATATCATAACATGTTGGAAGCCGCAGCAGCGGCGTCAGCAACAACACCAGCAGCAGCCCCAAAAAATCTAAGCAGCAGCGTCAGCATGTTGGACGCCGCAGCAGCGGCGTCAGCACCAGCTGCAGCTATATCTATATCCGAATGTTTATACTTTAATCTTTCATCTATCGGCGAAAGATTAAAGTGTAAACATTCGCATAGATTTTTTTTTGCTCTTCTCCCATTTGACAAATATAACAATACTCTTCTCCCATTTGACAAATCATAACATGTTGGAAGCCGCAGCAGCGGCGTCAGCAACAACACCAGCAGCAGCTCCAAAAAATCTAAGCAGCAGCGTCAGCATGTTGGACGCCGCAGCAGCGGCGTCAGCACCAGCTGCATCTATATCTAAATGCGAATGTTTACACTTCAATCGTTAATTCATTGAGTTAATTCATTGACAACAATGCTTCATGCGCATCATTTTTTTTTTTAGCAAACTCTTTCTGATTTGTCATGACATGACGAGTAGCCTGTAACCTTTTTATATAGACTGTTTTTTTCTTATGCCTTAGTAGTTTTCGAACTCTTCATCCGTCACCTTCGTTTTGTGTTTTCAAAGTGAAAAAAGAACTCTTCATCCGTCAACTTCGTTTTGTGTTTTCAAAGTGAAAAAAAGAACTCAAGATTCGTCAAATTCGTTGTGTGTTTTCAAAGTGAAAAAAAAAAAAAACAATATTAAAATCATGTCTTTCACAATGAACAACTCCGTAAACTCCAAGAACAGGATTTGCACATTTTCATATAAAAATGAGCAAACTAATTTACTAAAACCAGTAGATTTTCTTAGTGAGGCAGCCAAAGAAGTGCTCCCACTTATACATAATGTCTTAGCGATGCACACCACATGCAAAACTAACTTAGAGCTCTTTGCTGAGTATATAAAATTCATCAATGACGAGATGGAAATGTCAATAAAGTCATATCAGTCAAATATATGCATTTTAACAATATTAAGTGATCTAGAAAAGTTCATAAATGATCACTCAGCAATCATATGCACTAAAATGGAAGAATTCGAGGAAAAGAACAGTGGATGGACTATGACACCCATATTAAGGCTGGAGATAAATGTAAACAAATATACTCCTTTAAAAGTTTCAAGCCACCCTAACTCAACATTCATATCAACTGATTTTGGATCGAATATCAATGTCGCCAACTTCAACTACAAGGTCTGCACAGCTTGTAAAGTTCAAGTACAATCATCAAAATGGAGCGCTCATCTTCGATCCAATTCACACAAGATGCTTGTGTTTACACCTGTGAATACCCAGGTAAAAATCATTTCAAGCGGCTTTAATACAGAATTTATAAATTTGCATATGAAAATAAGCAAACTAATTTACTAGAACCAGCAGAGTTTCTTAGTGAGGCAGCCAAAGAAGTGCTCCCACTTATACATAATGTCTTAGCGATGCACACAGCATGCAAAACTAACTTAGAGCTCTGATGAGCAGACGGGTGCAGTTAACGGTCCACTATACATCGCAGAGGTTGAAAAGGATAGACACATAAGTCTCATGCTTTTAGAAGCTGAAAAACGAGCTCATTTCGTGTGGATAAAGAGTTTGTCAAGGTAATATTTATAATATACATTTATATATATTTATATATTTATAATTTGTTTTTCTTTATACTTTTAGGCTTGCAAGAAGCAAATTGACATCACACAAGGCTCAACTATACTTTTGCAAAACATGCCTCAATTTTTCACATAACGAGAGGATGCATACCGAACATCGTCAACACTGCGGAAAGGTGGTATCAAAGCTCCCATCCGAAGACAAGGCAAGTCTTAGCTTTAAACATTATAGTCGTAGTTTAGAAATACCGTTTGTTGTTTATGCAGATTTTGAGTGTATACTCACCCCCCCTCAATGCACAACTTAGCGATAATGTTATAGCAACTTCTCAGCACATTCCTATAGCATTTTCTTACTAAATAAAGTGTGCATTCAACTCAGCATTAGGTAAGTTGGTTTTAGAGACGGGAAAAGATGCGGGTATAAACTTTTTCAAGTCTCTTACCAGAGATGTAACAGATATTTATACCTGCTATTTATCAACTATCAAGCCCATGGTTTTATCAAACGAGGATGAGATCAATTTTAGAAATGCAGATATTTGTCATATCTGTGAAAAGAGCTTAGGCAATGATCGCGTTAGGGATCATTGTCATTTAACTGGCTTGTACAGGGGAGCAGCACATATTGTCTGTAACATAAACTTTCAAATTGCACCTTTTGTTCCCGTATTTTTCCATCATTTTTTTGTATATATCACTTTCAAAATATATTAATATTGCATCTCATGAAAAAATTCTAGAAATTAGATTTTTAGATTCATTTCGCTTCATGGCAACAAGTCTAGATGCACTTAGTAACAATCTAGATATAGAAAGTTTTAAAACCGTTAAATTGTTTTTCCCATTAGACGATCAATTTAATCTGATACGTAGGAAGGGAGTCTTTCCTTATGAGTATATCGACTCAGAGAGCAGATTATATGAATCAGCTCTTCCTCCCAAAGAAAAGTTCTTCAACAGTTTGACTAACAAAGAATGTTCAGCTGAGGATTATGCCCACGCACAACAAGTTTGGTCCGTTTTTGGATGTAATAATCTAAAAGAGTATATGGAATTGTATCTTAAGACTGATGTGCTTTTACTCAGTGATGGTTTTCAAAATTTTCGAGCCATATGCAAGAAAACTTACTCATTAGATCCCGCCCATTATTATACAACGCCCGGTCTCTCATGGGATGCAATGCTGAAGACCACGAAAATAGAACTCGATCTATTAACGGACATAATTATGTATAGGTTTATTCAAAGTGGTATTCGTGGTGGCTTGGTTCAGTGCTGTAAGCGCTATTCGAAAGCTAATCATATGTATATGGAGACCTTCGATAGCACTAAGCCTTCAGAATTTCTGTTGTACTTAGATGCTAATAAAATATATGGTTGGGCTATGTCTCAACATCTCCCATATTCGGGTTTTAGATGGATGAATGAGGATGAAGTCAATTCATTTAATCTTTCATCTATCGGCGAAAATTCAGAGAATGGTTACATTCTTGAAGTAGATCTTTTATACCCAGACTCCATTCATGATTATCATAATGACCTACCATTTTGTCCTACGAATCAAAAGCCTACTCCGGAGGCAAAAGTACAAAAACTTGTTGCTGACCTGAGGTCTAAATCAAAGTATCCTATACATTATAGAAATCTGCAGCAATGTCTAAGCAACGGCTTAAAATTATTAAAAATACATAAAATTTTAGAATTTAAACAGTCTCCTTGAAAAAGACTTTTTGAAATTATTATATAAAGCAGTCTATGGAAAGACGATGGAAAACGTTAAAAAACGTAAAGACATCAAGCTGGTCACCTCATGGGAAACCACAAATCGCAATAGGTTGGGTGCTAGTTCTGCGCAATTTTCTGAGGATATGTATGCGATTCAAATGAATCGTATGCTTAATGTTTATGATAAGCCTATGTATTTAGGTTTTGTTGTTTTAGAACTATCAAAATGGCAAATGTATGATTTTCATTACAATTATATGAAGCCAAAGTTCCAAGAGAAAGTTTCACTAAACTATATGGATACAGACTCATTCATATATTCTACTGAGACTAACGATTTCTATAATGATATCGCAAATGACATAGAGATGCTTTATGATACTTCTGAGTATCCAATAGAGTTAGCCCAAAAATATGGGATCAAGAGGTGAAATAGGAAGGTTTTAGGTATGATGAAGGATGAAAATTGTGGTAAGAGAATGCTGGAGTTTGTTGGGCTTAGAGCTAAAATGTATTCGTTGTCTCTTGAGGGGGGTGGGTGCATTAAAAAATCTAAAGGTGTAAAAAAATCTGCACTAGATAAGTTAAATATAAATAGCTATAAGGAATGTCTATTTGAAAATAAGACATTTAGTGATAGTATGCTATTGTTTAGATCTAAGTTTCATAACCTGTATACACATAAAGTAAGAAAAAGAACTTGAAGCTCTATAGATGATAAGAGAAAAATAGGAGAAGATCGCATTCGAACGTATGCTTGGGGTCATCATAGAATTAATTCATAGTGTGTTAAGAAAAAAAAAAATAAAATAAAAAATAAGAGAAAAAGAAATTAACATATGTCTATAGCTGTAAGCATTTTTATAATAAATAAATTATACAATAAAAAAAATAACCAAAAAAAAAAAAAAAAGATCTTTATATGTAATTGTATGCTGTTTATTAATTTAATAAATTGAAAATAAATAACAAATTAAATACTTTTAATAAAATTTAAAAAATCTATATTTTTTCAAATGCACTGTCTGCATCAAAAATGCATGTATGTCACATTCCTTGGTGATGGGCTCCTCTGCAAGTAGCTCCTCGAAGGTGAGTTCCATCCTCTGTCCCTCCTCAAAAAGATCAATCACTTCGGTATCATCCTCTCCTATTTTCCGTTTTTTTGTGCTCGGCTCCTGCTCCTCTTCATCCTCAATTTCCCGCTTCTCAGTAGGCAGAATGTTTAGCAGCTCCACAAAGTCAGCTGTGTCTTCTGGATCCACACAAGCTGGTTCTCTGCCAGGGATCGGCCACGGCATGAGCTCTTCAAAACGAATGTTCGTGGGATTTTCAGTACACACGAATTCGAAGAAGCCTTCCATGCTGTTCGACATGTTATTTTTGTATGAGGCAGCTCTAACCAAGACGCTCTTTTAAATCCCTGTTTCCCTGCATTGTGTGCATACCATGTGGTGCACTGTATGCATACCCTGTAGTGCACAGAATATTAATTTGTTTTTTTTTTGTAATTTCTTATACATTTGTGACATATTGACACATGTTTGTTTTTAGGTCTTTTGTATTTTATTTTTATTTTTATAAAACTTCATTGACATTTAACCAAGAGTTGTGATCATTTGAGAACCAAAGCCACTTTACTAGAACTCTCTTATTTCGTCGCCTTATTATCTTTTCAACCAAGTAAGTGTCTGGAAATTTGGTTTTCCTCAACTCCTCATTATAGAGACCTCCTTTCAGAACTGCACCTTGATAGTCTTTTAAAATGTATGTAGTTGGATTGGTATTTTGTATTTTATTGACTTTAAAAATTTCAGTTGTCCAGTTTGGTGTATACCCCTTTTCAAATGTATGTTTATGCTTACTAATTCGTACATAATCTCCAACAGAAATTTACTTCCATTAAAGATTTTTATATGATTGTAGACAGTGTGCAATAAGCTGTTTTCATTTGATGAATTTTCTTTGTTAGGTGCCATTTGAATTGTTCTATGATGGTTTTGATTATATTCAGTAATCAATTGTTTATAAATTCTAATCCAACAATATGTTCCATTATAACTACTAAGCTCTCTCCACATCATTTCCTTTAGCGTTCTATTAAAACGCTATATATACTATAAGATGAATAATGATTGATGTTATGTTTTTTACACAAAGCTTTAAAGTCTTTATTAAAAAATTCTTTTCCATCATCGGTCTGTAAATTCTTTGGAATTCGGTTCTCCTTAATAATACTCGAAAACGAGTGTTTAACTTCTTTTGCCGATTTAGTTTTTAGCGCTTGGCCCCAAGCATATTTAGAAAACGTATCAATAACTGTCAATAGAAATCTATAGCCTTTATTCGATGATGAGTAGTTTCTCATTTCCACTAAGTCTGCTTGCCAATGATCGTCGATTCCCTTCATAATAATTCTCCGACGTTTAAAATTTCTACGAGCTGGGGCATGTAACTCGTCTATTAAACTCTTTCTACTCATCTTTCACTTCTTAACTATTGTTTTTCATATATAACGTTTCTTTATTTTTTTTTTTTTTTTTTTTTTTATAACTAAGACTAAGACTAACTAATTTTTTGGAAAATTGCTGTCTACAAAAAATTTTTAATAAGTTTGAATTTGGCTCCAAAACCTTAACCAGTACCAATATAAACTTCCAACAGGTGGAAATTACTTTTCTTTTTATTCCGCTCATTTGAGTAATGTCCGAACTTGTTAACGGTCATATAAATAATAACTCCTAGCACACATAAGACACATTATTTATGTATTTTATTATCGAATCTCATAGAATCGTCTGTAAAATTTATATTTTGACTTCCATCGTTCAATAAACTTTTAATTGAATCTAATTGCCAGGAAAAATCATCTCTTAAAGAACTTTCTGCTTTTTTCAGGAGTTCTTCCATTTCAATTTTGTTTTTATTAACCTCATGAAGAATAGAAAATGTCATTTCACTTATTGTTTTCTGCTCCATTTGATCTTTTCCTTCTAAAAGTTTTTCTATACTCTTCATTGTTTCTTCGACTTTTCTTTCTAAAAATACTTTATTAACTACATCATTATCTTCTAATGGATAGCCCACATTTTTAAGACGTTTGTTTGAAAAAATAATGTTATTATCAACATCAACTAGAACACCAACCATTTGATTTTTTATACTTGTTCTTTCTTTTCCATCTCTACTCGAGAAGAAGTGACCAAACTTGTC
>JAWNLJ010000134.1:0-46292 GCA_035042365.1 Drosophila dives | reverse complement strand
TGCTTTGTATTCGCTAAAATTTGCTTAATGTTTATTGTAAATATCTACATGGGTATTTTTAAATATAAACAATTCAACTGCGAGGTCTACAATTTCACGTTTCGTAAATTTTTTTTGTGAAATGATGTCGGTAACATTTTTGAGTTTACTTCCCTTTTAATCAAATGATTTCATATATATAATGATATATATAAATGATATTAACTCTCAATGTTTGCAACATGCGTATCTATGCCACATTGTTATGCCACCTGAAAACTGAATGAACTAAATGATTTAGGTTTATTATTGGTCATGAATTTAAGCCCGAAATGGTGAAATCGATCGGTCTGATATCGTTTTTGTTTTGTTGTTTTCCCAATTCATGCAACAAATCTCGAATCATTTACCATTTAAATACACCAGAAATATTTCTTAATTTTTAATTTATTTATTTATTAAAGCATGAGTCCGGGTTGCTCAAAAAGTGATATAGAACATTCCTAATAATATTGGGAAAGCAGATGGACATTAGCTGTTGTATGAAACACGTATAGGGTGTAGTCAAACAAGCTGAGACGACGCTTAGAATCGAACTGATCTTTATTATACATAAAATCTTAAATCTAAGTACAGTCATAGCCGCCTACTACTATTCCATGTATTGTAAAGCGAAGTTATGTGCTGTAAGTGCTGTAAGCCTTGTGCTTTCTGTTATTTAACAGTAGCTGAGCCTTCTGCGTCGCATGTTCAAACTTGAACATTCTCCGGGGGGCCAAATATAATATTAATTAATTCCATCTTTTTTAGATATCTTGTTTGTTAAGTGATTGTTGCTGCCGTCATGTTGCCACGTGCGTTTCTTCACGGAGTTTACGCTCTTCTTCTGTGTTAGCTCCAGTCATCAAGTCATCCATGTAAAAATCCTTTTTTATAATTCTTGATAATTTTTCGTCATTTTTGCAATATAAATCAGATAGATGATGCAGTGATCGTACTGCTAAATATGGTGCCGATGATGTTCCATACGTTATAGTCGTCTTCTGATAGTGGCTTTCACATCGCTGATTTTCTTCAGTCTCATCGGTGTCTTCTTTTTCCAGTTCCCAAAAGCGCTCCAGATCATTGATGTTTACAGTCATAGCCGCCGTCAGAATCTTCTTTGGCGGTGCTCGAGCAATATTTCCGGAAACTATCCATCCGAGTCGTGTCTTTTGCCCCAATGTTCCATTGATCGTTTTGACTTGACCCATCATTATTAACGGAAAAAGGTCCACACCAATGACCATGTCAATTCTGCTTGACATATTAAACTTCGGATCTGCCAAAGTGCAATTTTTCCAGTCTGTACCAACATCCATATCAATGTTTTGGCTGGGAAGTGCTCTTTGTTGTTTTGGAACTACTAGCGCTGTAGTCCGCGCACTGAATTTACTTGTAAATCGAGGTTTGATTTGTAGAAAAACACTATTCTTTGCCAGCTCCATGCCTTGTGAAAATATCTCCTGTATTTCCACGGACTCCTTGTTTCTTTTCAACCTTAGAAGCTGCGCTGCTTCTTCTGATATTAGAGTGCGTTGCGATCCTCCATCCATCAATGCGCGAAGCTGCTCGTAGTTTCCATCGGCATTCCTTACATTGACCACAGCAGTGGCCAACAGTGTTTCCTGATCATTTGTTAACTTGATACAGTTTACACTCTCCCTTTTTTCATCTTCATGTAGCAAGGTATTGTGGGGCTTGCTACACTTCTGACATCTCCATTCCTTTCTGCACTCTGCCATAGCATGATTGCCCAGGCAACGGAAGCATAGATGCTGCGCCTTTACAAAATCTTTCCTTTTGTTTAAATATGCTGCTTTAAATTTCTGACACCGGTTAATCTCGTGCCCGCCCATCTCACAAAATCGGCACGACTTCTGTTGGCGTTGTGTTGTCTCTTTAACATCGTTTCTTTGCACAGAATCCACCGCATTGTAAAGCTGATTGATAAATTCCAATACGTCTTCCAGTGATTGGATTTCTCTGTTTTTTGTCTTGACGTATTGCTGCAGAGCCTCCGTAGAAAATTGTCGAAGAAGGATTTGCGCAAAAATAACATCTGCAGCATCGCCAATCTTTGATTTTTCTTTTATGATGTATATACTTTCGGTTGCTTGATCTAAAAACCTGCGGATTTTTCCCTCGGAGTCACATCTTAATGGTTCCAATTCCAATAAACTGTTCAGCCGGTCAGCGAAAATCTTACGATTATTTTCGTACCGCTTACAAACCAAATTCCATGCCTCTTTGTAGTTTGCAGCTGAGCCAATCAATAAGTGACTCACCATTGTAGCTGCATCGCCTTTCAGGCACGATCTTAAGTGGTTTAGTTTTATGGTGTCGCTGATATCTCCTCGTTTGTCTATCACCTCGGTAAATAGGCCATAAAAGTTTGGCCAATCCTTTGCATTGCCGTAGAATTGAGGTATATCCACCTTTGGAACTTCTTGCCTCATCGAGAGTGTGTCTTGTCTCGACGAAGATTGTAGATACGGTAGAGCATTACTGATCTTTTCCATCAAAATTTCGGCTTCCCATTTTAGCTCCTCCATTTCCTCCATATTAAATGCCCTTGAATCGCATTTTTCTTTGACCTCTAAAGTTGCTCTCAAACGAATTTTTATCGTAGCCTTGATATCCAGCAGCTCTTCAAGCGATCGATTAGTCAAGTAGTTTTTGGCTAGATTCATTGCATCCTGTAGTTGGGTTACGCATTTGGACAAGAGACTGTCCGTTGGACTCACTGAACAATCCCTTTGATCAGCCTCGTCCTTGGATGGCTCAATCTCTCTTTTCTTCGATGTTCTTGTTTCCATCATTGTTTTTTTTTTAAATGTTTTCTTTATCAAATTATTTTCAGATTCGATGTTTCAAATTCGAACTCTGAAACCGACACAACGTTAATAATATTTTCACAATATTTATTTTAGTCAGCACTTTTATTAAGTTGATATTTGGATTACCGATACACAACTAGCTTCGACTCACAGTGGAATTTTACCAGCAGCAGCCGCGCGTTCGTGTGTGTATATCTATATATTACAGCGCAGCACCTTTTTACATATATATTTATGTGTATGTGTGTGTACACATTCAATTTATTTTTGCTGCTCGCTTGGAAGTTGCCTATAATTTTGTATTGTTTTTTTTCTTTTTGCACTTTTATTTTTCGACGCGCAGTTCAATTTAGATAGTTTACGATTGTAAAACTATTTTCAGATTCGCAATCTGAATCCGGCTCGAAGGACCAAAAATTGTATGAAACACGTATAGGGTGTAGTCAAACAAGCTGAGACGACGCTTAGAATCGAACTGATCTTTATTATACATAAAATCTTAAATCTAAGTACAGTCATAGCCGCCTACTACTATTCCATGTGTTGTAAAGCGAAGTTATGTGCTGTAAGTGCTGTAAGCCTTGTGCTTTCTGTTATTTAACAGTAGCTGAGCCTTCTGCGTCGCATGTTCAAACTTGAACAGCTGTTAAATTGCTAGAAATATAGGCATTAACGTAAGATGTCTTAAATTACAGAAAATATAAACTATTATCGTTTGTGGGAGCGGGAGTGGGCGTGGTTATAAGTTGCTGTTATCGATCACTTTTATTAGTAAAGTACTTAAACAAATACGTATCTGGGACTATGGGCTTAAATTCAAAATTTTTGTTCGGTTCTTCTTAAAATGGTGGGAGATATATGCCTATCAGAACCATTAACGATTTTACATTTTGTCTGGGTGAAAGTGACGATAAAAATTGCGTTAATACCGAAAGACAGACAGCTGTGCTCGCTGATCTGCCGGTTTCTACAGCTATTCATTGGCTTATCGAGTGGCTTCAAACATTTGTACTATCAAAATCTAACTTAAAATTTAAGAGTGAAGTACTTGCTTTGAGCCTAAAGAAAATCCTGAATCGACTTTGTGTTATTAATTTAATAAAGCTATCAAAAAGCTGATCACCGACATAAACGTTGGAGGTTGTTCGCAGTAATCTACCTTCCAAGTGGAACGTCGGTGAATAATTTGTATTTGGAAATATTAGCTAGTTTTTACTAAGAAGCTTTGAGTCATTCTGAAGGACACAAGAACACAATCTTTTCTATTATATAATAACATTTGAAAAATTTAAAAATTAAAAATTGCTCCCATAATCAATAAGGTATAATTTCAATTCTGCGTTACATAATAAGTGTATCATTTATGCCCGCGCTTACTTTATATTCATTAGTTGTCATCAGTTGTTTTGCTTATATAGTTCCAACAAAATTCCAGCCTAGTATTAAATTTTAATGGAATTTACCAAAATAAAAAAATTTCAACATACGTTATGAGTCTCGTTCTTGTCTTCTTCATTCATTATGACAAATATATAATTTTATAAATTTAAATAAGATAGTAAAATATTTGTAAAGATTCCTATCTTAGGTGTAAGACTTATATGTCTACACAAATACAATAAAATCCTTGTTTGGTAACTATTCAAATTCAATATATATATTTGTGTGTGAGAGTCTGAGGGAATAATCTCAATAGCTTTGAAATAATGCATATCCGACAGGTCAGCCATTGTAGTTCAAAATAAAATGTATTTTGAAACTTGCAGGGTCTGTAAGGTATAAAATCTTTGGGGTGTCAAAGGTAAAAATTTTTTTATACATGTTTTTTGTGGAGATTAGCAAGCAAAAGGAAGAATCTCTGAATCCATAAAATATATTTATTCTTGAACATGATCAACAGCGTAGTCGATAAAGCCATATCCGTATGTCTGTCTGTCTGTATGAACACGCGAATCTCAGAGGCTATCAGAGCCAGAGACTTGAAATTTGAAATATCTTTTTCATATATTAACACATTTGAGTAATATCAATAAATTCAATTTTAAAGATAATATCTTCAAAGTAATACAAAATATGCATATTCTTTTCAAAATATACAAATCAATTCAATCATTCAATATTTTCAGATGAGATCTCGTATTACGTTTGATTCTGTTTTCTATGTTGTCCTCAATGACTAAGGCATTTGAGAAAACGTAAACAATTCAACTGCAAATGTTTTTATGTTATGTAGCGGGCAGAAAACCCAGATACAGATAGAACCCGATGTTTAAGGCCAAAAAAAAAATCTGTACTATGTACTCGCACAATTAAAACCAAAACTATGGTCAATTCAACACACAACCGAATTGTATGTTAACTGTGCGAGCAGAAACCGGGATTTGTAGCTGTGTGGGACCCTACTGGGTCATGCTGGGTGGTGGGGGGTTGTTGCTACCATCCTGGTATTCCGTTCTGATCATAATTTTATTTTAATTAGAGTCCCTTTTTATCTGGAGTCTAACTCCGAAGCAAGCAACTTCTAGTTATCAACTACCTAACTTACGATGCGAGAAGCGCGAGAGCTTAAGCTTAAGGTTGGTTAAGGTATCGGGG
Organism: Drosophila dives; assembly: GCA_035042365.1. NCBI lineage: Eukaryota > Metazoa > Arthropoda > Insecta > Diptera > Drosophilidae > Drosophila > Drosophila dives. The sequence goes on along the minus strand of JAWNLJ010000134.1, from coordinate 40,839 downwards.
TGCTAACTGTTGTTTGCCCCGATAATGCGCTCTGTACCCACCCATCTAATTGGACTTCCTGCGCTGCATGGTTAATTTGGAAAGTCCCCAAACTTAAGCTAACATTTCGGCAAGTAGGAAATAAGAAGTCAGTTTATTTTTTCGAATGTCTATCTAGTACTTAAGTATGCAATAAAATTGTTCGTAGCATACGTGTATTAATATTTATCAATTGTGTTTCTTAAAATTATCTTTCCTCTTTTTATTGCATACTCTTAGGCACAACCTCAAAAGATTTAAGAGGGTAAAGTGTATATTTCTTATATATTTAGTAAAAATCGTATTCCTAAAAATGTAGGGGAAAACATTACTAAAGCACATGTATATGTATATGGAATTTAATTATGTCTCCTTTCTGGCTTTTCTTCTTTGTTTTCTCGTTGGTTCCTTTTTCTTATTGCATAAATAACGACAATTAACACATTGAAACTTTGTGACTTACTTGATTATTCAGCGAAGAAAGGCCTTTCGACGTCGATAGGGTCTTGCCTTAGAGGTTATGCAACCCATAAATATATATAAATTTTTTTTGTTCTTATGTTGAACTGCCAATAATTATACATAGCAAAAAATGTAACCAAAAAAAATATTTACAACAAAGAAAAATAAGTAAATATACTTTTATGAACTTCTTTAGACAATTTTTTCCCATACATTTTGATGGGATACGAACATCAAATGTTGTTATGTTTGTAATATTTGTTTTTTTTTACATTTTCTAATTTTTTGTATTTTTTTTTTCAACAACACTTTATATATTTGTTTAACAAATTTTATATTCAAAAATAAAAAAAAAAATTAAAATGCAGATCACTTAAATATTATATAGGTAACTATAAAAATTAGATTAATATAACAATGAGATGTCTGCGCTGCGCAGCTACACGTTGGTGATGGGGAGTGATGATGGTGCTCTCGCAAATGCGGTCTTGGTTGGCTCCTTTTTTTCTATTTATGTGTTTGCTCTTTTCGGTGGTGATTATTTTACATTTTTGAGCCATTTTCACTTATAATGGTTTTTCAGTTTTTTTTTATCCATGTGTTTGAGCTGGGACATCTTTCACGCCGAATTTGCTACCTTCCAAGATGGGGTTTGTTGCGGAATTATTATTTTTTTTCGGGTTAGAAAAACCAGGGTATTTTTTTTTTTCTTCAAATCGTTTAATGTTATTTATTTTTCTTAATTGTTAACTCGGGTGATTTAAAACGTCCACGATGGGTTCATGGTTTTTTTTTATAACCGCAATGGGGCTTATAGGTTATTTTAACGTTGTTTATTTCGATGCACGTGTTTAAGAAAATTTGTCACCGGCGATCATTATGACCCGAGCGAATCGAAAGAAGAAAGCTTCTCAGAGAGGATCTGGGCTTATATACGTCTGTGGGGCAAGCTATTGCCTTAAGGAAATATTCAGCGCTTATTCGAAGTAAAGCTTTCACCTTGTTCAGGGCTTGCTTACCACAACGTTTCGATAGCGGCCAAACGTATGCAACGATTTTTCCTTTCGTGCACGATGAAAAAAATCATTGCCTACCCTAGATATACTTTTACATCGCACCCAAAAGTCTGCGATGTAAACTTAACCAAAGCTTCAGAGCAGCGACCATTACACCACCCGATAATCTTACACCAATAGACGTAATGATTAGCGGGAATCAGGCTTTAATATCCTTAGCATGGAAGATGCATACTTCATGTCCTTGTAAATCTTCTAATAAATAAAAGCAATTTCCTAGTTTCTTTTTTACCCGACACTTTACAAATTTTGGGGCTAATTTTGCGTTGAAGTTTTTCGCAAAATTGCTTAACGTAAAGTTTCGGTGAAACACTTCCTGGTTTTCCCGGAACGAGACTGGCTTTGAACGAAGATTATATTGGACAGCATTACGATCGTATGCTTTTCGTATGTTTCTTTTTATATCATGCCGCAGTATGGCCAAGTTATCCAAGCGATGGACAGTAGTCCTTGGTTCTTCGAGTATCTCTAGTTTCTTTAATAGCTTATAGTCTTGACCATGTGTTATCATGTCTAACCCAAACAATACCTTATAAGGTGAACACCCTAAAGACTGGTGATGGCTAGATCTCATGCATATGATGTATATATATGCATATGATACTCCGGACAAATGCATATCCCATTCGCGATGATCCTGCTTAATATAGGATCGCATGGCAGCTAGCAATGAACGATTCACCCGCTCGGCTGCATTGCTCGGTGGTGAATAAAGAGTGCTTGATACCCAGTTTGGTTAGAAATGCATTGAAAGTACTTGCCTTAATTTGCGAACCATTATCACTGATAATCGCTTCTGGGACCCCATATCAATTAAAAATGTGATCAATAAGAAATTCCAGCATTTTTACTGTGGTGAATTTCTTAAGAGGGCAAACCCAATGAAATTTGCTAAAGTGATCGAGAACCATCAATAAGCCAATGTGTCCTTGTTTGCTACGCTGATACGGACCTCGCAAATCGATGAAAACCAGTTAAAAGGGTCAAACTGATGGATAATGATCTCCCATAGGAGGACGAAGAGTGTAGTTTGGAGATTTGTTGCTTTACAGACATCACAATTACGAACATTATCGCGTACGTCAGGTGCAAGACCAGGCCAAAATCAATTTCGGCGGATCCTCTCCAACGTCTTTTAAATGCCCCCAAGTGAAGACACTAGGCTATCATGTGTTTGGTTGAGTACACTAGCGCAATTGAACGGGCACCCATAATTTCCAGGACAGTTTTTCTTGTTCGGGATCACCTGAAGCGTGCTCGACGCGTTTGTACAGACGCTTGTCGACAGCTTGTATGTCTGGGTAAGACGATTGATTTTGTTCAAAATCAGCAATTAGTTTTACATACTCTGAATCGTTAAAGGCCTCATCTTCAAAGTCCAATTTCTATCTCTGCAATTTTCTCCTCTGAGAGACGAGATAATGCATCAGGAACACAATGATCCTGGCCTTTTCGGTGAGAAAACAAAAATTTATATTACTGCAAGCGAAAAATCTAACGAGCTAATCGACCGGATACACTTTGTTGCCGTTTGAGCCATAAGAGGCTCGAATGATCTGTAACCACTTCAAATTCTTGCATTTCAAGGTAGCAACGGAACTTTTCGATTGTCACTATTACGGCTAAACTGTCTCTCTCGGTTACCCTGTAGTTGAGCTGAGATCGGAATAGTTTTCCGGACATAAAATCAATTGGATTTTTAATAACCTTCCTCCGAAAGTTGAACGAGTATAGCTCCGACACCAAAGTTGCTGGCATCACAATGTAAAAAAAATTTCTTCTCAAAACGGGGTTCTGTAATACTGGAGCCGACGGGGAGCAACCACTAAACTATCGAGGAGAGTCTTATCGCTCATATGCAAAACAACAGTTATGACAGTTACGTTAACTTGCTCTTATGCTGCGCAGAGCATAACTTATCGAAAAGTTAAATATTAAGAGCGAAGCTGCTTTAGTTGTTGTTTGGCGCGGATACATGTGTAACCAAACATTCTCCCCCCGTTGAAAGACACGGGCTTTCAACAGCATCCTCTTTCCGAAGCGCACACAACATGCGCACAGCTCTTTTTATTGTTCCAATTGACGTCTTGAGAACAGCTACTCGGGAAACGCCGTCAGCACCAGCAACAAACTCGACCACACGAGCCAGTGGCCATTTAAGGGGTGGCAAGTTTTCATCCTTTACAAGGACCACATCATTAATGTGAACGCCCGGGTAGGATGTTCTCCATTTGGACCGTTACTGAAGAAGCGTTAAATATTCGTCACGCCAACGACTCCAGAAAGTTTGCTGATAATAAGCGATACGCTGCCAGCGATCTTATCGGCTAACGTTTAGCTTGGTGACATCCGGCTCCGGAAAAATCGGTTTCGATAAGTCCAAGCGGGTCATAAAAACGAGCAATGGTAGACAACACAGACCGTTTGCTAGGCTTTCCAGGCGCTTTCATAGGCGAAAAGTTGAACAGAAGGCAGTCAGAGGCTGGATCCCACGCAAGTCCGAGATCTTCGTGACATCCGTGCCATCGTCAAATTTTAGAAAGGTCTCCCTTTCCTCATCAGGAACCTGTTGAAGCACGTGAGGATCGTTGGAGCACCACTTTCCAAGTTTAAAGTTTCCCTTTCGAAGCAGACTGACTGAATGCTCCATAATATGAACTATTTCCTCGGCAGAGTCACCTCCAGTGATGAAATCATCTACATAAAAATCGTTAAGGATCACTTTAGATCCAGCAGGAAATGATCTTCTTTCATCAATAGCTAACTGCTGCATGGAACGAACCGCCAGAAAAAAAGCTGGCTTTGTGCCATAGGTGACAGTATCCAGCTTGAAAACTTGTATTTCCTGATGAGGCGAATTACGCCACAAGATACATTGCAAATAGGAATCGGGATCAGCCATCCTAACACACCTATACATTTTGCAAATGTCACCAGTCAGGGCTATTGGGAACGTCCTAAACTGCAGCAGTGTAGCGAACAGCTTGCGTTGAATAGTTGGGCCTGCCATGAGGATTTCATTCAGGGAATAATCAGACGAAGACACGGCCGAACCATCAAAAACAACTCTAATCTTAGTTGTTGAGCTGTCTTCCTTGAGAACACAATGATGAGGAAGTTAATAATTGCAGCGACCTAGCATGTGCGACTCCACAAGAGACATGTGATTCAAATCCACATACTCCTTGATAAATGCTGAATATTGTGACTTCAAACCAGGATGACGTTCTAATTTGCGCTCGAGGTTGCAAAAACGACGATATGCCTGCTGATATGAGTCTCCAAGTAGATCCACAGTATGCTTGACTGAAAGTTGAACTGAATATTCGCCAGTGTCCAAACGATCAAAAGTTTGTTTAAAATGCGCTTGGTAGATTCGTTGACTAAACGAGAACACGATTCTACCTCCCAAAACAGACGAACGATTTCATCAAGCGTGTGATCTGGGCTAGGATTTGGCATCAGAACCGAGCTAGTGACCATCAATGAGGCAGGGCTAGCTGAAGAAGTTCCTCCTGTGACTATCCAGCCCAATTGAGTTTTTTGAAGAATGGGCAAACCAGGAGCGATTTTGATTTGACCGACACACAACAATTCAAAAAACAGGCCAGCTCCAATTAACAAATCAATTTTGTGCGCCTTTAAGAACTCTGGATCAGCCAATCGAATATTTAAGGGTATATTCCAGAGCTCAGTGCTAATCTCGTAGCTACGAGCTACGAGAGCTGAGATGTTGGCAGAGTACGCAGATGCTAGTGATTGAAAACTTATATCGGCTGAATAGCCTTCTGAGGCAACAGTAGACTCCCCCAATCCTGAATTCAAAGTAGGTGAGCGATGCCTTTGCAGCTGGAGGTGCTGAGCTAGACGAGACGTAATAATGTGCACCTGCGAACCAGAATCAAATAGCGCTCGGCAAGGGACTAAAACTCCAGTACGACTTCTAACGTTGATTACAGCAGTTGCCAAGAGCACCATGTCTTGACTAAGATTTTGGGCTACAAGTGTTGCAGAAGTGTTTGCAGAAGGCGGATACGGATCAAAGTTAACTTGAGAGCCGTCAATCTGATTCACAAAATGCAGAAGCGTATGATGCTTGGCCTTGCAACGGTTGCAGGTAGTGGAGTTGCACTCCTTTAACCGATGACCTTTACACAGGCAATTGATGCAAAGGTTGAGCTTCTTTACCTCTCGTTGCAGTAGCGGAGACAGATTTCCAAAACGGGAACAGTTGTAAATTAAGTGGCCAGAGGTCTCACAAAGCACACATTTATTTGTGTTGTAGTTAGTAGCAACAGAAATGCCATGAACTGCTCACAGGTCGGAATAGTATCCATTGGTGCTGTCTCCTCCCAACTGGTCTGCGTTGCCTTGTCCACTTTCTGCAGCAAACTGTGCACGATAATGAAACCCGCAATCTGCTCAACATTGCCCAGGCTTTGTACAGCGCGAATGTTGGCGTTAACCGTCTCCGAAAGGGTTCGAAGTTTTACTGCTGACGACGACTCGATGCAATCTAAACCCAAAATCTCCGTGACATGTGCTTGGAACATGAGACGCTTGTTGTTAAACCGTTTTATAAGGAGCTCGAATGCAACTGGATAGTTAGCGCTGCTTATTTTCAACAAAGAAACACTATCTAAGGCTGATCCTTTCAGACACGATCGCAAGTGCTGAAACTCCTCCACATCCGAAAGTCCTGAGTCCGCATCAATGTTTGAAGAGAACATCGCTATGACCTCTGCAAACTTTGTATACCCTCCACTAAACTCGGGCAGCTTGATTTCAGGCAACCGGATTCTGCCTTGAGACAATGTGTGATTGTCACAACATGTATCTTGCCTCATAGTCGAACACAACGGCGATGATAACTTTCGCTTGTCTATTTCGCGTCGCAAGCCGGTTTCTACTAATATTGAGAAGTCATCAAAACATGCCCGTAGCTCACTCCCGATTTCATCAGAATCCAGCTCTTCCAATGCGTCATGCATTCTGTAAAATGCCTGCTGAGCACTTTCCAACGCCTTAAGTCGAACAACCAACTCTTGTTCGCTGAGATGCACAATTTGCTCCGGAGCAATTGCTTTGGCCATCCGTTTTACTTGCTCATTAATAGCCTTGGCCTTGGCTTTGTAAAACGGGGCACCAGGAGACTGAACGGCAGCAGAATTATGCATTTTTAAATATTCCTGTAGGAGTCACTCAATTTTTCCACAAATGCTTTAACACACGCGTTCAACCGACGCAATGTCAATTTGAGGGCAAAAAGCTTTTTTCACAAGCACCAGCAAAACGAAACGGGAAAAGCAATAAAAGTGCAGAAACGGCGGCTGCAACTATTTAAGTAAACGGGATAAGGGAATCGACTGCGCAGGCGCCAATGGAGGTCAAACACTTGAACCGAAAGTGAGTACAAAACGAACCGAGAATAGCGATGACGATGCAAGAGCCCGGGCGCGAGGTTTATTAACTCTATACTTGAAATAATTTGTATTTATTTAAACGAAAATTACGTCGGGGTCACCAAATGTTGAGCTATTGAGCTTTTTCAATAGCTATCGAACTTTTCAAAATAAATAAATAAAAATGCACCGAAGTTGGCATTAATATAAATTTAGTTTATTTACCTTCGTGGCCAAACTTAAATGAATTATAATTGTTAATGTAAGCTCCGAATTGAGCACTTAAACAAATTATATTTCGGCAAGCGATGTCGAATACCGCGCCGCGACTTGAATTCCCGATCGATCAAACAGAACTGACTAGCCGCCGAATTGCAGCTGCTGCTGCTGTTGCTTCCAGACGGGGAGCAACCACTAAACTATCGAGGAGAGTCTTATCGCTAATATGCAAAACAACAGTTATGACAGTTACGTTAACTTGCTCTTATGCTGCGCAGAGCATAACTTATCGAAAGGTTAAATATTAAGAGCGAAGCTGCTTTAGTTGTTGTTTGGCGCGGATACATGCGTAACCAAAAATGGGTCTAAAAATTAGAGAACAGTGACTAATTTATTAACTGTTTGAGAGAAACCCTATTCGGATGGGAGTATAATCGAAAAGAAATATCAGAGCTACTCTCCTTACCTCCAATCATATAAGAGTAATGATGAAGTTAGAATCACAATCCAGAGTCAAATTTAAAAAAATTATTTTGAGCACATTGATTTGTAAATTTTTAATGTATTCTAAAATTGGTGAAAAAGTTTTGAAAGCGACTTATGCTTTGACCTAGTTCATAAATCATTAAACCACTATATTTGTAGGTAAATATGTAGTTAAAGTTAAATTTTAGTACAACTTTTAGATTTAGATGCATCTTACGGACATGAAGCAGAAATCAAGCTTACTCGTTTATGCTATGAAATTTCAAGACAGATGGGAATAGAAATAAAAAAAGATGTAAAACAGTATAGCAAGTATTACAAAGAAATTAACACAAGTATAGACAATTTATAAATAAAGTAAAATATTTCTTTAGTTGCATTTTTGCTTTTGAAAAATACACAACAGAATGGGTCTAATTATAAAATTTGGATTTGATGATTTCCTCATGGAGTTTGAGGATGTGATTTTTCCTGAACATTCAAAATTGTTGGAGGAATATCGAAAATTTTTCTTGGAGTATGAAAACTATCGTTAAATTTAATTAAAATATGGAAAGCATTTGACGGTGTGCTCATGGTCCACAAATAGCGCCACATTGTGTCATATATAAGAAAACTAAGTCTTGTTATATTTCAATGCACTTAATCTAGAGATGTTAAACAGTAGGAGTATTAATAATCATACGCTTTAAAATTAAAATGTATATTAGAAATTAAATATAATCAAATGTTAATAGTTGTAAGCATTTCAAACAGAAATAAATAAATTATAATATGAAAAATGAAAACAAATTTCTGTTATTCTGTTCTGTTGTTTTTACTTTTTGAATATTTTAAACAAGCTGTTTTCAGACAAATTAAACCAGGCTTTTTTTTAGCAAGTTAATTATTGGGAAAATATCATATGGAATGCAACTGCAACAGAGTGCAATATAAAAGGGTGAGAATAAAACACACTTCAAAAGGTACCAGCACTAGGCAAAAGTACGTGCGAAGTAGCTCCTCAACAATAGTTAAAATACAATATTCTTTAATTATATAGTTGGAAATCATTCAGGTTTGAGTCCTTCTATGATTTATAAGCAATGAAAAAAAAGAAGAGAAAGGAGAAGTGAGAATGTTTTTTTTCATCAATCATTGGACCCAGTCTTGACTTGACTCAAACCTACTCTTCTTCTACACAATCTCCTTATAAAATACAATAACGTACGTAGACACAAGTGCTACGGTGTGATCCTTTAACCAATCTCAATTAGCAATATGAAAAGGGTCGCATGCAAATCTATACCTTGTGATCATAAACGTCTCATACGTGATCAACACTTACAAATTTTCATAAAATAAAAGTTGCACACCAGTCACTTTCCCACTTAAAAACACCACATTAAGTGCTATAATGAAGCAATTAAAAAGTAAAACTACTTCCTGTCATAGAATCCCCAATTCCCTACTACTACTGTAAACTTTCGGATTCTTCCCGAGCTGAGGCTTCAGGCTCGCTTTGTCAATGTAATGATGCACCGATATACAGGCAAGCTTATGAGTATTTTCGAGGTTGAGTTTGCAACATTCCCTGGTGGAGAAAATGAGAACATCCTGAAAATGACTTGATTGGGGTGCCAACAGTCCAGCATTTGGACACAGCCAATACTATTGCCGCAGAACATTAGAATGTCTGAACTTCAGATTGCCTCAAGTCAAAGGATACGGAGGCCACTTGCGTAAATTGCTGAGCATGAGAAACGTAAGCTCCGCAGCTTAATGCTGCCAATTCTGGTTGAGCAGCAGAATCTTGCGCCTTGTATGCCTGCAAGGGCTGTCCGACCTTCAAGGAAACAAGACGATATCATGTGTAGCTTGGCCGAAAAACATTTGGCCTCGTTTCAGCACAACCTGAAACAATATCAACACAATCCGGTCGTAGCACGCTAACAACAGTTAAGAGGCAAACACAATAACACGCAGAAGAAAACATGACCATCATTAAGCGTTTAGAAGACAAAATTTATCAATTGTTGAAAGTAGCATTGGTAGGACAAACCAATGATTGCAATGCTGTAAAGGACGTTAATTATGCTAATAAAACCAACAGGACATTGCGAATAATCTACTTGAATTATGGGTGGATATAGATGACTCCGACAATGACTACTGCGATGAATATATGTTATCACACTGATAACCATGTAGCCCACAGACTCACGGCATATTAATAAATAAAGAATAATACAAACAAATCAATTTCAAAACTAATAGAACAATATTAAAAAATAAAAATAAACAAATGTATTAATTAAAACCATATTAAATCTACAACCATTTATAAGCAAACCCTGCCATAACACTTGGAAAAAAGAGGAATTCAAAAGAATAAATAAAACAATATAATTTATAAAATAATAATAACAATATTACAAATAACTACTCATCTGTTATAATCCAGAATATTTACCAAGACGACATTTCCGGCCGACATACTGCAAAAAAAAAGGTACATACTACTCACATTATCCATTAACGCATCCAGAATCAGACTCATCCAACTGTTGCACGCAATAATTACCATCCAATATCCAGACGAGGCAAAATATCAACACTAAACCAGAATATGGTCATCCACAAGACTTCACGGCGCTGGCTTCCCTTTCAGTACCTGCAAAAAATAGAATAAATATTTATTACTTAGCTTTAATTATAAGCTATCTAATATGTTAAGAAACTGCTGCACACACAAGGAGCAGCTGCTCCAAACTACTTACCCAGCCCACAAGCGAACATCCAGGTGGTATATATTCGTTCCGCCAATAATGCGAAAGAGTCCCATGGCATTCAATTCTTACCCTACCTCTACAAAACAAAAATAATAATTATTAACGAACATTTAAAATGTGAACAAAAGTAAGTGGGATACAATCCGATCGATGGACCTAAGATTACGATGATGAAAAGATGAGGTCATAGTAAGATATCGCTTATGCAAAAAAAATACAATTTAAGTGAATTATCTGTTATCTTTGTGCACGTCGCTAATCGCAAACCTGATAAAAGCTTATAAGAAACTTCAACTCAAAACATCCGAGTGTTTATTTATATAAACGCCAGCACAACACACATGATCTGATTATTAAATTGTTTCTTGATATATTTCTAAAATCTCTTAGGTTGTTTGCTGAAAAGGATTTATCAAAATATTATACAACAAACTCTTTATTAACCCTATGCGCATATGGTCCACTTCACTCGTATGATGATGTGGATCGCCTGCTTATAATCCATATTCATGTCATTCAATTAGAATTTAGTCTAGTCACTTACATTTCATTCGTAATTATGAAATTCAGTCTTTTACGTTTAACTTCTTTTAAGTTTCAGTTTCCCATGAAACTTACCAGTTTGAGTTGAACGTAAGCTGAAGAGCTTTTTAGTTTAGCAAACTGTGCAATCGTACGTTTGAATGTTGTGTTATGAGCTATTCTTATCAGACCCTTATCCTACGCTTATCTACGCTTATCTATGCTTATCTGACTTTTTTTTTTGTTTGTATAAATAAAAGAAAGCTTGCTTACGGTGAAACCAGATTGAAAAATAATTGTAACATCTCAAAATAATTTTATAAATAAATTAACGATGAAAACAAAGTAGTTGACAAATCAACTTGATTCTGGAACTATAGTGTTTATTAAAAAAATTCTTTAAGTCTAAAAAGTCATTTTCTATTTTTTCTGCCATTAGATGTTATTTTACATAACAATCAGGTAGTTGTATCACCGTCCGAAAAAGGGGAGTATTCTGTGAACTTTTGGTTTTCATCAGTGCAACACTTTATATCCTCATCTTTATCTACTGATATGTTATTTTCATTTTGAATATAGCCATTTTTATATATTGAAGACAATTTCAACATCCCGTCAAATTTATCTGCATATTTTTTAATTGTACATTGTCGCCAATTTAATTCTACTTCATCAAGTGAACGTTCTGTCGCCATTGCTTTTAGTTTCTTTACTATTTGACGATTTATACGCTAAGTAGATGAGCATAAGCTTTAAAATGTTATCTACATATTTTCTCTTACCTGTTGAACGACAAGCTTATGTTTTGCCTCCATAGCAGGCATATGCGATACCTTTCGCTTGAGTGCTTCATTTGCCTTTTCGGTTTAAGCTAATCGGTTTTTTATATTCGAGTTATAAATTGACTGCCTTAGAGTACGCCTACGAAAAAAAAAATGGCCATTACTAACAGACCCCAGAATAGCGGAGACAGTACTCCCCCCTAGGGGCAGCGTTTAGTGGTTAAGACTGTTACCGTGCTGTTATGCATGTATGCAAGTATCCACCTGCTGGTAGTTGTGTCCAGGCCCCTCCTCGAGAGAGTGGCCCTAATCGCGACGTGTGAAGTATTATCAAATGTGCCTTCTATGTCTAGAAAGGCACATATTGCTAATTCTTTGTTTTCGACTGCCACACCTAATGCACGCCGCAGTTGATAAAGTGCAGTATCAGTTGACCTGCCTACTCTGTATGCAAGCAGCGTTGGATGCAGTGGACTTTGCTTCAGCAGAGTGCTTCGGATGTTATAGTCCACCAGCTTTTCCAATGTTTTCAGTAAAAACGATGTTAAGCTGATGGGTCTGAAGGAATTTGGGTTGGTGATCTTTTTCTTCCCTGCCTTGGGGATGAAGACTACCCTAGCTCTACTCCAAGCGATTGGTATATGCCCGAGCGCAAGGCTGCTTAATAGCGTTTTCCTAATACGAGAGAGGAGCAAGTCCTGACCCGTTTTAAGAAAAATTGGCAATATGCCGTCTATTCCGGGAGATTTAAAGGGCACATGGCACATGCCCAGTCGCCAGTCGACGGTCTATACCAACCTCCACTGTTGACCGCGTCATTTTGAAGGGGTGTACAGCCTGGAAAATGCGTTTCAAACAGGAGTTCTAGCTTTTGGATATAATTGCTCGTAAATGAGTCCTCTTTACGTTTTAATGATATGTTAGCTTCCGGTGCCCGCTTGGCAAGCGCTCTGTGAAGCCTAGCACCTTCGATGGTGCTTATAATGCTTTCACAGAAGTTTCTGTAGTTTGTCCGTTTGTCCTTCCTGATCTCCTTTTTGTAGGTGGTCAGACTTTCACGGTATCGTGCCCAGTCTCAGTCTCTCTTAGCTGTGTTAAAGAGATGGCGTGTAGTTCGACGCAGTCTCTCAAGACTGACGTTCCACCAGGGGGCATCCTTCTCTATTTTCTTCCTCCCCACCGGGCAGTTATCTTCAAAAGCATCAATTATGCTTCTGTTCAGATTCCTTACAGCTCTCTCTAGGTCCAGTGAATTTTTTGGAATACCATATGCTTCACTAGTTAAATTGAGCTCTAGGGACCTCTTGAACCGTTCCCAGTTTGTTTTTCTGCGACTTACGACTTACGACTTACGACTTGGCACACTAATATTCGTATTTAGTTGTAACCTAAATAGGATAGTTTTATGGTCCGACATAGATTCCTCTGATGAGACGTGCCAGTCTCTTAGGTAAGGTTTTAGGGACCGACTAATAAGGGTGATGTCTAAGACTTCTTCCCTGATTCTATTTGTAAATGTCGGTGTGGATCCGACATTGCCGAGTTCTAGATTATATCTGAATATAAATTCTGTGAGGTTCTCGCCTCGTAGATTAATGTCGCTGCTGCCCCATATCGTGTGGTGCGCGTTGGCATCGCAACCGATTAACACCGGCATCTTCTCCCTTGCACAGTAGGCTACTAGTCTCTCCACCTCGGGTGGTGGGCAGGCTACGTCTCCTGCGAAGTATGCAGACACCGCCACCATGGAGACCGCACTAACACTTGTTTGTAGTACCAACGGGACACAGTCTCTGGTGAGGAACTCTGAAAGGATAGTGTTAATAATACCCCTTCTCACCATGATGCTCTGGGTGCTGGGTCTCTTTGATCCCAGATTACCTTTGAGTCGGCCGTGTACAGGCCTTTCACTCCATCGTGCACCCATGGCTCCTGTACTAGGGCCAGCCCGAGGTGCCGTTTTGTGAACGTCCTGGCTAAGATTGCCGAAGCCGCCTTAGCGTGATAGATGTTCACTTGGGCTAGCCCAGTGTTCATGACTTCAGTCATCTAGTGGGTTATATGTCCCAGCGTGTCTGGAGATTGGGGCCTGGGGTTGCCACCATCACCGTCACTCGTTAAGGTAACGTCGGCCTCGGCCGCGTCTTTTTGCAGTTCCTCTGCCAGCTCCTGCGAGGATATTATGCTGTACTCCTCTCCTGCCTGTGGTTCCTCGCAGTTCGTGCTGTCTGCCAACTTCTCGTCTTCCGCGAGGTCTTCAATCAAGTTGTCGGCTTGATTTGAGTGTTGGCTCTGCTCTGCGAGAGTAACGGTGGTGAGGGCCTCTGCTACATCACACTCTTCTTTCGTTAAAGCAGGTATTAACCTTGCTCCAACTTTCTTTTTAAGTCCGCTTACTGGGATGTTCCTAAAGCGGAAGCTGACTTGGTGACCGTAGACTATTGCGTCTCTGGATAGCTCATCTATCCCGATAACCAGAAAGGCTCCTCCACCCTAATTTTTCCTGGAAATCACCTTCCATGTGTCTACATCTATCCCATTCTGGCTTCTTAGCAAAGCCAGTAGGGATTCGGAGGTTCTATCCTCATTTCTTGGACAGTAGATTGTGATACAGTGGGGTGATGGTATTTCATCGCCCACTTTGCAGTCGAGGGGTAAGCCCATCCTCGTGTGAGGTGTCAACGCAGAGGTTTTCAACCAATTTTCCGAGTTCTCATCGGAGCATTCTACGACCAGAAATCCGGCCCGAAAATGAATGCCCGCAAATGCGATCGGTTTATCCCATCGGTACGCAATGAGCTCATCGATGATTGCCTCTTCCATCTACAATCTAGCATAGATACAGGCTAACTATTAGAAATTCATATAAATTGATATATATATATATATATATATAAATTTATATATATATATATATCCGAGATGTTTAATAACGGCTAGTGTATGAATGTATTAAGTCACTCCAACAAGATTCGATGGCGATGTAATTGAAGATATATTTACATTATACTGTTTATTAAATAATTTCCACAATGCTGTATGCTGAATGCACATTCAGCTCGCGAAAATTGGCTGTGAATCTGATTGCCTTACTACCCAAGAGTAATTCCCTATAAGCTGTCTAGAGTTAAAATATTTCCCTATATTTAGTTATTGTTATTTCATAAATATCTTCCAAAAAATTTGGTAGAAGATATGTATGAAATAACAATTTCAAAAGCATTTATTTGAGAGATGCAGCTACAAAACATCGAGGTAAGATAACTAGCTAGTATGTATTATATTTGAAAAGCATACTAAGAAAGAATTTTTTTGTTCGGATGTGAGCCCAGGTCTGCCGTGGTGTTTCCTACCCCTGCCGTTGATGGTCCGCAGGCCGCACTCCTGGCCCCCGGGCACACAATCTCTTAGGAGTGGCTACCGGAGGCGTTAGGGTACTGTTGTGTCTTTTGACAGCTGGTGCTGCTAGTGCTTGGTCCCTCGGCTCCTTTGCCTTCTTTAGGGCTTCCTCTGGAGAGAGTCCTTGCTGGAGGAATCTTAGATACCACTTGACCCTAGAGCCGAATAGGTTGCGACGATTCGGGTCATCCAGCCCACCGGGTTCTCCTCTTGGTGGTAGGAGATTTCCCCTTCGTTTTGACCTCTGATTCATTGCAGATTGTGGTGGTCCGACCACCACACTCTCTCGCATTGAAGTTGTGGCACGCTGTGCTTGCGGCACTCTCCTATATGGTGCTGGAGTAGCACGTTGTGGAGGATGGTCTACCACATTAGATGACCTCCCCCGCTCAATGGGTCGGTCTTCTAGGTGTCTTGCGACATGCTCCGCGGGAAGATTCCGCGGTATATTTAAATTTATTGGACTTTTCATATTTGGTCCCACGTACTGCAGAGAAAGTTATGTCCGCCCTGGCAGAGATCCGCATTACCCGGGTAAGGCTAATTAGAACAGGCGGTCGCCATTTGCCTGAGCTCACCGTAAGAGACTGGGCTAGTTGTTAGCCCGGGCCGCCAGCCAGGCTGACTCTCGGCACGGTTAGAGTCACACCTTAGTCCCGCCCGGAGTGAGATTTGTGGTTAGGGATGGGGTAGGTATACTCGTACAGGGAAGTTTGGGGTTGTGTGAGGCTATGCTTTGAGGAGGCGGCGACACAAACGCCTCGTCAGTTTACATTATAATACCCGCTGTTTGTCCGGGACTGCTTATTTACGATTACTTCGTTTTATTCGCAGCTAACCTCCCCGAGGCGAGGCCTTTTGCTATCCGCAACCCGCGACCCGCCTGGTGGCCTCAGCTTAGCCCCATCCGAACCATTCCACAAGTTCTTCAGACCAGGCAGTACTGTGTTAACTCCGGTAAGACATTTTCACCGGTTGGCAGGCTGGAGAGAATGAGATTTATATTGGCGTTAGCGGCAGAGTTCCAGTTGTACATACATCAGATGGATGTTTGTACTGTGTACCTGTACAGTGATCTAAGAGATAGTGTTTACATGAAGCAACCTTAAGGATATTCTGAAAGAAATCAGGCGGACGAAGTGTTGCTGCTAAAAATGGCGATATATAGATTGAAGCGATCTGGAAGGGAATGGAACTCCAAGCTCGACAGCGTGTTGCGTGGAATTGGTTTCATTACATGCGACAATGAGCCATGCCTTTATAGCGAAAGGAAGTTAATTTGTCACTTTACCTAGTTTATGTTGATTATCTCCTTATAGCCTGTCAATCGAAATCGGACTTAGTCAGCATTAGGGCTGATATTATGAAGTTGTTTGAGTGCATTGTCAAGGGGCACTGAAACTGTTGTTTGGCATGGAAATTCAACTTAAGGTGAACTTGGAAAATTCACTCTGGGCAATACGCAATAAGAATCAAGAATCTTTTGCGCAAGTACGGTATGGAAATTTGCAGACCAGCAGCTACGAGATTGGATGCTGGGTACCAGACAGCTTGCAATGGCAGCCAATGTCAAAAGGTGGATATGACATCGTACCAAGCACAAGTGGGTGAGCTAATGTGGCTGGCTCTCACAACAAGACCGGATATTTTGCACTCGGTTGCAAAGTTGCCACAACGGAACATGCACTTTTTCTTTGGGTTATATTTATTCATTTATACAAATGTTGTATACCGTTATGTGCAATAACCAACTAACTGCATTAGACGGCGGATCAGCGAACGATCATTTTCGAGAGATAAAGAGAGAGCGCTACATAAATAGAGCGCTTCAAACGGTGGCTGCTGCAGCTCAAACTCCAATTAACATTGTGTTTATATATATACGACATGCAAAAAGCTATTTATGCTTTTCAATTCTGCTTAAAAGATTACTTTTAATCTTAAAAAAAAATGAAAAAAATATAATATAAAACTGTAAAACATTTATTTTAAAAATATTAAAAAAAAAAAAAAAAACAACACAAGAGAGAACGTTGCATTCCGAAGTAACCAACTGCGAAATACCTTGATAACTAACGCTATACCAGATAATAAGATGTGGTTCTTTGCAAATTGCGTTAGATTTCATCTTAAAGATGTTTTTATGGTTTTGGAGCTGGAAAACCATGAATGAAAAAAAATGTTGTGGAGTACAATCTAAACATTCTATAGTGGAAATGGTCTAAAATATATTTTCTTAATTTTGAAGGGTATTAATAACAATATAACTTTCAAAATTAATGACTGTAGCTTTCAAATTCTAACAAACATGAATATTTCACAATACTAAACATTGATTACTAAAATTGTGGGAGATATACAGATTTACCGATTTACACTTTACTATCAGAAAAAGTGCCAAATTTCTTTTTATTAAAATTTGGTAAAATTCGCTGCTAATTAAAGTATGCCAGTGCAGCGGTTAACAAATAGAAAATAAAGGGTGTAGCAAAAAAATTCTTTCTTAGCATGCTTTTCAAATACAATACATACTAGCTAGTTTCCTTGCCTCGAAGTTTTGTAACTGCATCTCTGAAATAAATGCTTTTGAAATTGTTATTTCATACATATCTTATACCAAATTTTTTGGACGATCCCCTGCTCGACAAATTTTAACCTAGCTGATCCCATAATAAATTGGGAATCGGTTAAAGTCTTTATTATGTTTTTTATATGAAAATATAATATGCCAAGAGATACAACGTGCAGGATATCAATGCATGGACCTTATGGGTCGAATGCTGTGTATCTAGCATATATTATTATTATTATTTGTTTGGGTTTTGTGCACTGCGACCTAGTTGGTCTATTCTGCCCCCTTCCGAGCTTATAGCTCCTCCATCAACACCAGTTCCTGAATGAATGTCAGGATCTTTGATGGGTCGAGGGCTGCTATGTCTTTGACATTCACAGCATGCATCCCTAGGATGCTGCATCTTCTCCTGGCAAGGGCGATGCATCCCGTTAGGATGTGAGTTGAAGACTCCTCCTCGATCTCACAAAACCTGCATTGACTGCTGCTACAGATACCCATTTTGGACAGGTGACTTTTTAGTCTTCAATGTCCTGTCAGTAGACCGACAATTATCCTTAGCCTATTCCTGCCCATGGATATTATTTGCTTAAATCGTTTATGATTATAGCCGCTTAAGAGACATTTGGCTTGTCGGAGTCCCGGTGCTTCCTCCCAGCTCCTTAG
The DNA here is from genome assembly GCA_035042365.1 of Drosophila dives. Classification (NCBI taxonomy): domain Eukaryota; kingdom Metazoa; phylum Arthropoda; class Insecta; order Diptera; family Drosophilidae; genus Drosophila; species Drosophila dives. The sequence goes on along the minus strand of JAWNLJ010000134.1, from coordinate 22,464 downwards.
TCTTATTTGTCTTTCTTCATTCCTGAGTTGCAGCCGTATTGTGTGTTTACCTATGCCACAAAACGGTTCAGGCCCTATAAGGGGCCTCTCTGCACCATTCCCTGCTATTTCCCTGTGCCCGGGGACCAACCTTAGGGTGAGTCTGTTGTGAGCCCCGAGTTGGTCCAGCTGGGATCGTACCTCTTGGACTAATTTTGAAGTTACCTTCGTCCTTCGTCGTCTTGGACTAATTTTGAAGTTACCTTCGTCCCATTTATAGCATTTACATGGGTGCCAAAGTTTAACCTGCTGTCAAATGTGACGCCGAGGTATTTCACCTCCTTGCTTTTTTCTAATAGGCTCCCTAAGAGCCGTAATTGTTTCATTCCCTGTAGCTTATGCCGTCTAGTAAAGGGGGCAATGAGTGTTTTAGTAGGGTTTAAGTTGAGTCCAACCTCCCTACACCAGTCACTCGTCATTTTCAAACCTAACTGGACTATGTCACAGAGTGCTTCTTCGTATTTGCCTCTTGCTATTATTACAATGTCGTCGGCGTAGCCTTGGCATTGAATTCCTCTGGCAGAAAGTCTGTTAAGTAGTTCGTCTACTAACAGACTCCAGAGTAGCGGAGACAGTACTCCCCCCTGGGGGCGGCCTTTAGTGGTTAATACTGTTACCGTGCTGTTATGCGTCGATGCGGTGGCCTGTCTGGACCGCAACAATGCAAGTATCCACTTGCTGGTAGTTGGGTCCAGGCCCCTCCTCGAGAGAGTGGCCCCAATCGCAACGTGTGATGTATTATCAAATGCGCCTTCTATGTCTAGAAAGGCACATATTGCTACTTCTTTGTTGTCGACTGCCGCACCTAATGCGCGCCGCAGCTGATAAAGTGCAGTAGCTGATGGGTCTGAAGGACTTTGGGTTGGTGATATCTTTCTTCCCTGCCTTGGGGATGAAGACCACCCTAGCTCTATTCCAAGCGATTGGTATATGCCCGAGCGCGAGGCAGCTTAATAGCGTTTTCCTAATACGAGAGAGGAGCAAGTCCTGACCCGTTTGAAGAAAAATTGGCAATATACCGTCTATTCCGGGAGATTTATAGGGTTGAAATGTACCTATTGCCCATTTCAATCTCTCCACGGTGACTGTCGACTGGGCATGTGCCAAGTCGACGGTCTATACCAACCTTCACTGTTGACCGCGTCATTTTGAAGGGGTGTACTGCCTGGAAAATGCGTTTCAAACAGGAGTTCTAGCTTTTGGATATCATTGCTCGTAATTGAGTCATCCTTACGTTTTAATGATATGTTAGCTTCCGGTGCCCGCTTGGCAAGCGCTCTGTGAAGCCTAGCACCTTCGATGGTGCTTATAATGCTTTCACAGAAGTTTCTGTAGTTTGTCCGTTTGTCCTTCCTGATCTCCTTTTTGTAGGTGGTCAGACTTTCACGGTATCGTGCCCAGTCTCAGTCTCTCTTAGCTGTGTTAAAGAGATGGCGTGTAGTTCGACGCAGTCTCTCAAGACTGACGTTCCACCAGGGGGCATCCTTCTCTATTTTCTTCCTCCCCACCGGGCAGTTATCTTCAAAAGCATCAATTATGCTTCTGTTCAGATTCCTTACAGCTCTCTCTAGGTCCAGTGAATTTTTTGGAATACCATATGCTTCACTAGTTAAATTGAGCTCTAGGGACCTCTTGAACCGTTCCCAGTTTGTTTTTCTGCGACTTACGACTTACGACTTACGACTTGGCACACTAATATTCGTATTTAGTTGTAACCTAAATAGGATAGTTTTATGGTCCGACATAGATTCCTCTGCTGAGACGTGCCAGTCTTTTAGGTAAGGTTTTAGGGACCGACTAATAAGGGTGATGTCTAAGACTTCTTCCCTGATTATATTTGTAAATGTCGGTGTGGATCCGACATTGCCGAGTTCTAGATTATATCTGAATATAAATTCTGTGAGGTTCTCACCTCGTAGATTGATGTCGCTGCTGCCCCATATCGTGTGGTGCGCGTTGGCATCGCAACCGATTAACACCGGCATCTTCTCCCTTGCACAGTAGGCTACTAGTCTCTCCACCTCGGGTGGCGGGTAGGCTACGTCTCCTGCGAAGTACGCAGACAACGCCACCATGGAGACCGCACTACCACTGGGTGCTGGGTCTCTTTGATCCCAGATTACCTTTGAGTCGGCCGTGTACAGGCCTTTCACTCCATCGTGCACCCATGACTCCTGTACTAGGGCCAGCCCGAGGTGCCGTTTTATGAACATCCTGGCTAAGATTGCCGAAGCCGCCTTAGCGTGATGAATGTTCACTTGGGCTAGCCCAGTGTTCATGACTTCAGACATCTAGTGGGTTATATGTCCCAGCGTGTCTGGAGATTGGGGCCTGGGGTTTCCACCATCACCATCACTCGTTAAGGTAACGTCGGCCTCGGCCGCGTCTTTTAGTAGTTCCTCTGCTAGCTCCTGCGAGGACATTATGCTGTCCTCCTCTCTTGCCTGTGGTTCCTCGCAGAGCGTGCTGTCTGCCAACTCCTCGTCTACCGCGAGGTCTTCAATCAAGTTGTTGGCTTGATTTGAGTGTTGCCTCTGCTCTGCGAGAGTAACGGTGGTGAGGGCCTCTGCTACATCACACTCTTCTTTCGTTGGAGCAGGTATTAACCTTGCTCCAACTTTCTTTTTGAGTCCGCTTACCGGGATGTTCCTAAAGCGGAAGCTGACTTGGTGACCGTAGACTATCACGTCTCTGGATAGCTCATCTATCCCGATAACCAGAAGGGCTCCTCCACCCTCATTTTTCCTGGAAATCACCTTCCATGTGTCTACATCTATCCCATTCTGGCTTCTTAGCAAAGCCAGTAGGGATTCGGAGGTCCTGTCCTCACTTCTTGGACAGTAGATTGTGATACAGTGGGGTGATGGTATTTCATCGCCCACTTTGCAGTCGAGGGGTACGCCCATCCACGTGTCGAGTGTCGACGCAGAGGTTTTCAGCCAATTTTCCGAGTTCTCAGCGGAGCATTCTACGACCAGAAATCCGGCCCGAAAATGAATGCCCGCAAATGCGATCGGTTTATCCCATCGGTACTCAATGAGCTCACCGATGATTGCCTCTTCCATCTACAATCTAGCATAGATACAGGCTAACTATTAGAAATTCATATAAATTGATATATATATATATATATATATAAATATATATATATCAATTTATATATATATATCTATCCGAGATGTTTAATAACGGCTAGTGTATGAATGTATTAAATCACTCCAACAAGATTCGATGGCGATGTAATTGAAGATATATTTACATTATACTGTTTATTAAATAATTTCCACAATGCTGAATGCTGAATGCACATTCAGCTCGCGAAAATTGGCTGTGAATCTGATTGCCTTACTACCCAAGAGTAATTGCCTATAAGCTGTCTGGAGTTAAAATATTTCCCTATATTTAGTTATTGTTATTTCATAAATATCTTCCAAAAAATTTGGTAGAAGATATGTATGAAATAACAATTTCAAAAGCATTTATTTCAGAGATGCAGCTACAAAACTTTGAGGTAAGATAACTAGCTAGTATGTATTATATTTGAAAAGCATACTAAGAAGGAATTTTTTTGTTACACCCTTTATTTTCTATTTGTTAACCGCTGCACTGGCATACTTTAATTAGCAGCGAATTTTTACCAAATTTTAATAAAAAGAAATTTGGCACTTTTTCTGATAGTAAAGTGTAAATCGGTAAATCAGTATATCTCCCACAATTTTAGTAATCAATGTTTAGTACTGTGAAATATTCATGTTTGTTAGAATTTGAAAGCTATAGTCATCAATTTTGAAAGTTATATTGTTATTAAATAAAAAAATGGAAAAATATATTTTAGACCATTTTCATTGTAGAATGTTTAGATTGTACTCCAGAACATTTTTTTTCATTCATGGTTTTCCAGCTCCAAAACCATAAAAACATCATCAAGATAATCTACCGCAATTTGCAAAGAACCACATCTTTTCGGCTTGTATAGCGTTAGGTATCAAGGTATTTCGCAGTTGGTTACTTCGGAATGCAACGTTCTCTCTTGTGTTATTTTATTATTTTTATTTTTTATATAATATAATATAATATAATTTTTAAATAAAGTTTTTTACAGTTTTTATATTTTTTAAGTCTGTCTGCTAGGCGTAGCATAAATAGCTTTTTGCATATATATATTTGCGTATATATATAAACACAATGTTAATTGGACTTTGAGCTGTAGCAGCCACCGTTTGAAGCGCTCTATTTATGTAGCGCTCTCTCTCGAAAATGCTCGTTCGCTGATCCGCCGTCTAATGCAGTTAGTTGGTTATTAAACATAACTCAAACTAAATAAAAGATTTATTTATCTTCTCATTTTATAGTCAACCAGTTTTTCCAAAGTTTACTGATAACGTTGTTGATCGATGTTAAGCCAATAAGTCCTTTTTTGGTGAAGTATTTCCGATGTGACTTTTCTCTACAATCGGTTGATTATACAATTACCTGAAATACGGCCCGAAAATAAATTCTTGCGAATAAGTCCTGGTTGTCCCATCCTGTTGAAATGACTTCATCCATGAAAGGCTCCTCCAACATAGATAATTTTTGGTGTCTGAACAAAACCTGGAGGTATTCCACGGGTTAAATGGCTAACTTTAACTTTTTTTTGGGGCGAGCTGCGTAGTGGCCACTGACAGCGTTCGCGTGCTGCTGCGTTTTTTCCATTAAGGTTCATTGCCTTGTTTACACATCGAATACAAACTGAGCCTTAAGTGTTGAGGAGCGTAACTACTCTGAGACCGAAAAAGAGTTCAATGCGATTATCTGCGCCATATGGACGCTACGACCTTTCTTGAAAGGATATCATTTAACTGAAGTGGCCCAACTCCATCGAAAGCCCTATAGGCAGTATTTCGTAATGGAACTGCAAATACATACATATAACTCCAAAATAGAGGGCATACAACATTGGAATTTTAATAATTAAAACCATTAAGGAAAAAATAAATGCATAAAACTAAAAAAAGAAAGTGTAAACAATAGTCGTAAAGGTAAATAAAATCGATAAATAAAAAATCCCAAAAAGATATGATATAGAATATTGTTTTAAATATGTAAATATACAACATTCGTATAATTAAATAAAACTCAAAAGAAAACGGTATACAACATTTGTACAAATGATTAAATATAACCCAAAGAAAAAGTGCGTGTTCCGTTGTGCCAACTTTGCAACCGAGTGCAAAATATCCGGTCTTGTTGTGAGAGCCAACCACATTAGTTCACCTACTTGTGCTTGGTACGATGTCATATCCACCTTTTGACATTGGCCGCCATTGCAAGCTGTCTGGTACCCAGCATCCAATGTCGTAGCTGCTGGTCTGCAAATTTCCATACCGTACTTGCGCAAAAGATCCTTGATGTATTGCGCATTGCCCAGAGTGATCTTTCCAAGTTCACCTTAAGTTGAATTTCCATGCCAAAAAACGACTTCATAATATCAGCCTTAATGCTGACTAAGTCCGATGTCGATTGACAAGCTATAAGGAGATAATCAACATAAGCTAGGATAAGTGACAAATTACCTTCCTTTCGCTTATAAAGGCATGGCTCATTGTCGCATGTAATGAAACCAATTCCACGCAACACGCTGTCGAGCTTGGAGTTCCATTCCCATTCAATCCATATATCGCCTTTTTTAGCAGCAACACTTCGTCCGCCTAATTTCCTTCAGAAATGCTTCATGTAAACAGTATCTCTTAGATTACAGTACAGTTACGCTAACGCCAATATAAATCTCATTCTCTCCAGCCTGCCAACCGGTGAAAATATCTTACCGGAGTTAACACAGTACTGCTGTGCGCATCCGTTTGACCTTTCTGTAAATCTGTCACCTGCCATGTTTGATTCGTAATCAACGCATCACACTCCTTTCGCATCGCTTCTTGCCAAAACGAAGTTTGCGAACCGCTCATAGCCTCCTCGTAGGTTGCTGGAATGGGTACCTCACTTGCAACCATAGCGCTGGGTATATTATTGCTTCCTTGGGCGTCCAGGTCTGCCCATCTGCCATACAAATGTAATTGCTTCGCTCTTTGCCTGGGCACATCAAGTGAAACATCTATTTTGTCGAAAACTGTCTTGGATTCTGTAACGTTGAGCCGATAGCCTTTTGCCTGCGTTGAGTAACCAATCATGCGATATTATTTTCCTTTGTGCTTAAATTTGCTCTTACGATGACCCTTATCCAGCGCCACTGCAAGGGAACCAAAAACTTTTAGATGACTAATCGATGGTTTCTTACTAGTCCAAGCTTCCATTGGAGTCATCACAATCAGCGCCTTTGTGGCTGCACGATTGTGTAAATACGAGGTGTGTTCACCGTTAGAGAAGTTGCTGAGGACCTAGACATATCGATTGGCTCATGCCATTTTCTCCACTTTATTAATTTTTTCGTCTGTTATTGAAGTGCTCGGGCGTCCGGCACGCTCTTCGTCGTTCACATCTTCTCTGCCTTCTGAGAACATTTTGTACCACCGATAAATGTTGCTTCGGTGCAAGGTAGCTTCTCCGTATGCCACAGTCAACATTCGGAATGCATCCGCGCACTTAATTTCGTTTTTCACACAAAATTTGATACAGGTTCTTTGATCCATTTCTTTGAATAGGTAAAAATCGAAGACGATCCAAAACACGTGCAAGCAAAGCAGATGTCAACAATTAAGTGAACATTCAAAATGGCCGAGCTTGTCGGCATAAGTGAGAGACATGAGTAGCAATATAACGCCACAAAAAAAATCGAAATTTGAATATACGTAACCCGCGAAAATTCAAAATTCCTAATATTTTTTGAACAGACCTCGTACACTTGATCAGCCTTCCTGTTTGACGCTCTACCAGATTTTTGTACTCCACGAAGTTGAGAAAGACCTCGTCCTTTTCTTTCAGGAAATACACAAAAATCCTCCTTGACTTGTCATCAATAAATAAGAGGAAATAATTAGACCCGCCATTCATTTCAAAAGGACCACACATATCAGTGTGCACCAGTTCCAGAAGTTCCTGCGCTCGGCTTTCTGTTGATCCCGGAAATGGCTGCATTTTCCATTCCTCGCACCATCGCCTTGTTCGCCATTTCATGCAAACTATCATAACTCAGGTGACCATATCTGTTTTGCCACAACTCGCCGTCCGACTTAACAGCTGCATAAAATCTGTTACGATAATTTTCAAACGTATAGAGATTTCCTACTCGTTTGGCCTTGAGTATACATTTGCCGAATAATCGTGCTCTGCTTGCATCGAAATATACCTTGCACTTCTTTGCTATGGCTTGCCCCACAGACAAGAAAATGCTCGTCAACTATGGTAAGAGCAATACGTTGTTTAGTACCAGTATACACTTATCCGTTTTCATTTTGACTTCATCCCTGCTATCCATGCTTTGCCCCTCCGCTATGCGAGAATTGAGGAACTTATTGTAAAGCGAGACTTTACGTAACGGCCCACTTGGCTGATGGACTTCACGCAACTTAATCCATGCCTCCTGCGACGTTGTGCAATTCTTTATGTGTCCCAACTGCAATGTCTTAACACTTAGCGTGATCGTTGCCAATGCCTTACAATCCAACGCACTCCAGTTAATATTTTCGCCCACATCAGACTCCTGTAAATCCCCCGACGCAAGTTCCAATAGATCCGCATGCACGAACTCGCTACGCGTCTGTATGCTCTAAGATTCGTTATTATTTTCTTCAAGTTTCTCAATTTGGTAAAAACCACTAATTTTTCTATTATTGCGACGCAATATACATTTACAAACATGTAACTGCCGATTTGTCTTTTATCACTTCCGAGTTCGTAACTCTGGATATGAAGTTAAATAAAGTTGATCAATATTATGAATATGCATATTAAGTGTTAATATGAGAAGATTCTGTCTTTAAAATTGTTGTTTTTATTACAATCGGAATTCAAAATTTGTCGATAATCGCGAAATGGAAGCAGTTTTCGATAATGTAAAACAAACTTGTTCTGCGCCATTTTTTTTAGCAAAAAATCTTTAACATTCTTGCTTTACCCTGAAAATGCTAGTTCGTACCTAGACACCTCGCACGCTATATAAAAAAATATGTAGCAGTGTAAGATATGCAAATAAGAATAGTTTAAAATGCAGGTTGCATTCAGATAATATCATGATTTCTTACCTTTTAAATAATTAAGTTCATTAAGATAGAGAAGTCGTGTCGACGCCGAATTGGCAGACAAACAAAAGTGGTCACAAACTAGATGGTTCTTTAGTTGCTGGGATTTTTTGACGTGACAACGTATCTGAAACATCACTATGTGATCCGTTCATATGCACAAATATGTTTATATGTTTTTCATGCTTCAAAAGACTGTAGAGCCATTTAATTGTACTCTAAATTTATATCTTTTTCAACAACATTAGGGAAAACCGACAGAAGAGTAGTTTTTCACAAATCGTCTGAACCAACAGAATAATTCCAAAAATCGACTTAATTCTTAACAGAAGAAGGCACTCTGAAATAGCTTTTATTTTGTTTTGCCTTTGTTCTTATTTGACCATTTACGATGATAAATCCAAGGTATGTAATCTATGTCATGCAAAAGATCGATTAAATATTATTTATATATTTATTTATCCTGTTAATAAAATAATATTAGAATCGAAACCGTCGGACATGTCTATTAGATCATCCAAGTAAACGAATAGACCAGTGATAATTAATAATCCAGGGACTGGTCTAAGACGTCCAGATCTAGCATATTGTTCATCTCGTTAAAGATTGTTGTCTTCATGACTGCTGGCCATTTTTTTTTTGTTATTGTTGTTTTTTTGGAATTATTGTTGTTGAATTGGAATAGCGGATCTAACGTCTATTACATGAGTTGCCAAATTATTTCGACATACTCCCTCAATACTGAATGATGGAAATATTGTTATTGTTTTGGTCAGTCGTTTTCTTTCTTCTAGAGTTACACTTTTAATGCAAAAATCACATTTTGGCTGGCCTAATAACTAAATATAGGGAAATATTTTAACTCCAGACAGCTTATAGGCAATTACTCTTGGGTAGTAGACAATCAGATTCACAGCCAATTTTCGCGAGCTGAATGTGCATTCAGCATTCAGCATTGTGGAAATTATTTAATAAACAGTATAATGTAAATATATCTTAAATTATATCGCCATCGAATCTTGTTGGAGTGAATTACTACATTCATACACTAGCCGTTATTAAACATCTCGACACAGCATTCGACCTATAAGGTCCTTGCATTGATATCCTGCACGTTGTATCTCTTGGCATATTCTATTTTCATATAAAAAAAACCTAACAAAGACTTTAACCGATTCCCAATTTATTATTGGATCAGCTAGGTTAAAATTTGTCGAGCAGGGGATCGTCCAAAAAATTTGGTAGAAGATATGTATGAAATAACAATTTCAAAAGCATTTATTTCAAAAATGCAGCTACAAAACTTCAATGCAAGATAACTAGCTAGTATGTATTGTATTTGAAAAGCATACTAAGAAAGAATTTTTTTGCTACACCCTTTATTTTCTATTTGTTAACCGCTGCACAGGCATACTTTATTTAGCAGCGAATTTTTACCAAATTTTAATAAAAAGAAATTTGGCACTTTTTCTGATAGTAAAGTGTAAATCGGTAAATCAGTATATCTCCTACAATTTTAGTAATCAATGTTTAGTATTGTGAATTATTCATGTTTGTTAGAATTTGAAAGCTATAGTCATTCATGATTTTCCAGCTCCAAAACCATAAAAACATCATCAAGATAAAATCTACCGCAATTTGCAAAGAACCACATCTTCTCGGCTTGTATAGCGGTAGGTATCAAGGTATTTCGCAGTTGGTTACTTCGGAATGCAACGTTCTCTCTTGTGTTATTTTATTATTTTTATTTTTTATATAATATAATATAATATAATTTTTAAATAAAGTTTTTTACAGTTTTTATATTTTTTAAGTCTGTCTGCTAGGCGTAGCATAAATAGCTTTTGCATATATATATTTGCGTATATATATAAACACAATGTTAATTGGACTTTGAGCTGCAGCAGCCACCGTTTGAAGCGCTCTATTTATGTAGCGCTCTCTCTCGAAAATGCTCGTTCGCTGATCCGCCGTCTAATGCAGTTAGTTGGTTATTAAACATAACTCAATCTAAATAAAAGATTTATTTATCTTCTAATTTTATAGTCAACCAGTTTTTCCAAAGTTTCCTTTTTTGGTGAAGTATTTCCGATGTGACTTTTCTCTACAATCGGTTGATCATACAATTACCTGAAATCCGGCCCGAAAATAAATTCTTGCGGGTAAGTCCTGGTTGTCCCATCCTGTTGAAATGACTTCATCCATGAAAGGCTCCTCCAACATAGATAATTTTTGGTGTCTGAACAAAACCTGGAGGTATTCCACGGGTTAAATGGCTAACTTTAACTTTTTTTTGGGGCGAGCTGCGTAGTGGCCACTGACAGCGTTCGCGTGCTGCTGCGTTTTTTCCATTAAGGTTCATTGCCTTGTTTACACATCGAATACAAACTGAGCCTTAAGTGTTGAGGAGCGTAACTACTCTGAGACCGAAAAAGAGTTCAATGCGATTATCTGCGCCATATGGACGCTACGACCTTTCTTGAAAGGATATCATTTAACTGAAGTGGCCCAACTCCATCGAAAGCCCTATAGGCAGTATTTCGTAATGGAACTGCAAATACATACATATAACTCCAAAATAGAGGGCATACAACATTGGAATTTTAATAATTAAAACCATTAAGGAAAAAATAAATGCATAAAACTAAAAAAAGAAAGTGTAAACAATAGTCGTAAAGGTAAATAAAATCGATAAATAAAAAATCCCAAAAAGATATGATATAGAATATTGTTTTAAATATGTAAATATACAACATTCGTATAATTAAATAAAACTCAAAAGAAAACGGTATACAACATTTGTACAAATGATTAAATATAACCCAAAGAAAAAGTGCGTGTTCCGTTGTGCCAACTTTGCAACCGAGTGCAAAATATCCGGTCTTGTTGTGAGAGCCAACCACATTAGTTCACCTTCTTGTGCTTGGTACGATGTCATATCCACCTTTTGACATTGGCCGCCATTGCAAGCTGTCTGGTACCCAGCATCCAATGTCGTAGCTGCTGGTCTGCAAATTTCCATACCGTACTTGCGCAAAAGATCCTTGATGTATTGCGCATTGCCCAGAGTGATCTTTCCAAGTTCACCTTAAGTTGAATTTCCATGCCAAAAAACGACTTCATAATATCAGCCTTAATGCTGACTAAGTCCGATGTCGATTGACAAGCTATAAGGAGATAATCAACATAAGCTAGGATAAGTGACAAATTACCTTCCTTTCGCTTATAAAGGCATGGCTCATTGTCGCATGTAATGAAACCAATTCCACGCAACACGCTGTCGAGCTTGGAGTTCCATTCCCATTCAATCCATATATCGCCTTTTTTAGCAGCAACACTTCGTCCGCCTAATTTCCTTCAGAAATGCTTCATGTAAACAGTATCTCTTAGATTACAGTACAGTTACGCTAACGCCAATATAAATCTCATTCTCTCCAGCCTGCCAACCGGTGAAAATATCTTACCGGAGTTAACACAGTACTGCTGTGCGCATCCGTTTGACCTTTCTGTAAATCTGTCACCTGCCATGTTTGATTCGTAATCAACGCATCACACTCCTTTCGCATCGCTTCTTGCCAAAACGAAGTTTGCGAACCGCTCATAGCCTCCTCGTAGGTTGCTGGAATGGGTATCTCACTTGCAACCATAGCGCTGGGTATATTATTGCTTCCTTGGGCGTCCAGGTCTGCCCATCTGCCATACAAATGTAATTGCTTCGCTCTTTGCCTGGGCACATCAAGTGAAACATCTATTTTGTCGAAAACTGTCTTGGATTCTGTAACGTTGAGCCGATAGCCTTTTGCCTGCGTTGAGTAACCAATCATGCGATATTATTTTCCTTTGTGCTTAAATTTGCTCTTACGATGACCCTTATCCAGCGCCACTGCAAGGGAACCAAAAACTTTTAGATGACTAATCGATGGTTTCTTACTAGTCCAAGCTTCCATTGGAGTCATCACAATCAGCGCCTTTGTGGCTGCACGATTGCGTAAATACACCGCTGTGTACCACAGTGTTATGATGTTTCTTTTCATTTTTGTGATGGTGCAAATTAATTTGCTGAACTGATCTAGATATACTAAATGAAGTATGCACTTCATACAATTTATGTACCTAATTTCGTAACAATTTGCTTTCGAAAGCCCCAGAAATTTTATTCCTTTGGTGGATATACAGTTTACCGATATATATTTTTTAATCGGTTCTTAACATCCCTACTAAAATGTATAGATGTTTATACGTTGTTTAACGTTTGCACAGATATATTGGTTCCAAGTTTAAAGGGGTTTGAAAAAAGTTCCGTTCATACAGACTGAATGGAAGCCTGACGAACATTGCATATAACCAATATACTTTGATAACTTCGGATTAGAAATATAAAAATCAAGAACTTATAAGGTATAACTCATAGGAAATATGTATGTCCGTACTAATTATATATTCACTAATTGTCATCAGATTAGTCCATTTTTCAACATTAGACGTAATAATAATTAATTAAGAAAAATTCTGGCCTAATATCCGACTTTAATGGAAACATTACTAAATAAAAATACGGAAATATCAAAATTTCAGTTGTAGCCAACGCCATTTCCAGCGGCAGGGAATGCCTGGATAAGAAAATATAACTGAGTCCCACCAGTGTTGTGTACTCAATCAAGGTTTATTCAAGACTGTCAACTAACATTATAATTATCGATTAATAAGAGACTTAACCTATTTATTGATGCACGGTTGCATTGAATGTAAAATAACATAATTTTTAACAGAGTCTACTGGAATTGACGCCGAATGGTGGTTGACTGATTGATGTTGATTCTGAATAATATAACATTCATTCTCAATTTCCACCTAACTCAGATGTTTCTATATACGTAGTCATCTATGAGCTAACCAATATTTTTTCATTATGGTTTCTGAAATGGTCCGCTACACCAAACGTATTGGTGTCAATTAGTCTCTCTTGTCTCTCTTTGCAAACACTTACCTAAACTTACTGTTTTACTTACTTTACTTTCTCTGTTGATGCTTGGTATTCGCTAAAATTTGTTTAAGGTTTATTGTAAATATCTACATGGGTATTTTCAAATATAAACAATTCAACTGCAACACTTTTCGAGGTCTACAATTTTTCATTTCGTAAATTTTTTTTGTGAAATGATGTCGGTAACATTCTTGAGTTTACTTCCCTTTTAATCAAATGATTTCATATATATAATGATATATATAAATGATATTAACTCTCAATGTTTGCAACATGCGTATCTATGCCACATTGTTATGCCACCTGAAAACTGAATGAACTAAATGATTTAGGTTTATTATTGGTCATGAATTTAAGCCCGAAATGGTGAAATCGATCGGTCTGATATCGTTTTTGTTTTGTTGTTTTCCCAATTCATGCAACAAATCTCGAATCATTTACCATTTAAATACACCAGAAATATTTCTTAATTTTTAATTTATTTATTTATTAAAGCATGAGTCCGGGTTGCTCAAAAAGTGATATAGAACATTCCTAATAATATTGGGAAAGCAGATGGACATTAGCTGTTGTATGAAACACGTATAGGGTGTAGTCAAACAAGCTGAGACGACGCTTAGAATCGAACTGATCTTTATTATACATAAAATCTTAAATCTAAGTACAGTCATAGCCGCCTACTACTATTCCATGTGTTGTAAAGCGAAGTTATGTGCTGTAAGTGCTGTAAGCCTTGTGCTTTCTGTTATTTAACAGTAGCTGAGCCTTCTGCGTCGCATGTTCAAACTTGAACATTCTCCGGGGGGCCAAATATAATATTAATTAATTCCATCTTTTTTAGATATCTTGTTTGTTAAGTGATTGTTGCTGCCGTCATGTTGCCACGTGCGTTTCTTCACGGAGTTTACGCTCTTCTTCTGTGTTAGCTCCAGTCATCAAGTCATCCATGTAAAAATCCTTTTTTATAATTCTTGATAATTTTTCGTCATTTTTGCAATATAAATCAGATAGATGATGCAGTGATCGTACTGCTAAATATGGTGCCGATGATGTTCCATACGTTATAGTCGTCTTCTGATAGTGGCTTTCACATCGCTGATTTTCTTCAGTCTCATCGGTGTCTTCTTTTTCCAGTTCCCAAAAGCGCTCCAGATCATTGATGTTTACAGTCATAGCCGCCGTCAGAATCTTCTTTGGCGGTGCTCGAGCAATATTTCCGGAAACTATCCATCCGAGTCGTGTCTTTTGCCCCAATGTTCCATTGATCGTTTTGACTTGACCCATCATTATTAACGGAAAAAGGTCCACACCAATGATCATGTCAATTCTGCTTGACATATTAAACTTCGGATCTGCCAAAGTGCAATTTTTCCAGTCTGTACCAACATCCATATCAATGTTTTGGCTGGGAAGTGCTCTTTGTTGTTTTGGAACTACTAGCGCTGTAGTCCGCGCACTGAATTTACTTGTAAATCGAGGTTTGATTTGTAGAAAAACACTATTCTTTGCCAGCTCCATGCCTTGTGAAAATATCCCCTGTATTTCCACGGACTCCTTGTTTCTTTTCAACCTTAGAAGCTGCGCTGCTTCTTCTGATATCAGAGTGCGTTGCGATCCTCCATCCATCAATGCGCGAAGCTGCTCGTAGTTTCCATCGGCATTCCTTACATTGACCACAGCAGTGGCCAACAGTGTTTCCTGATCATTTGTTAACTTGATACAGTTTACACTCTCCCTTTTTTCATCTTCATGTAGCAAGGTATTGTGGGGCTTGCTACACTTCTGACATCTCCATTCCTTTCTGCACTCTGCCATAGCATGATTGCCCAGGCAACGGAAGCATAGATGCTGCGCCTTTACAAAATCTTTCCTTTTGTTTAAATATGCTGCTTTAAATTTCTGACACCGGTTAATCTCGTGCCCGCCCATCTCACAAAATCGGCACGACTTCTGTTGGCGTTGTGTTGTCTCTTTAACATCGTTTCTTTGCACAGAATCCACCGCATTGTAAAGCTGATTGATAAATTCCAATACGTCTTCCAGTGATTGGATTTCTCTGTTTTTTGTCTTGACGTGTTGCTCGTATTGCTGCAGAGCCTCCGTAGAAAATTGTCGAAGAAGGATTTGCGCAAAAATAACATCTGCAGCATCGCCAATCTTTGATTTTTCTTTTATGATGTATATACTTTCGGTTGCTTGATCTAAAAACCTGCGGATTTTTCCCTCGGAGTCACATCTTAATGGTTCCAATTCCAATAAACTGTTCAGCCGGTCAGCGAAAATCTTACGATTATTTTCGTACCGCTTACAAACCAAATTCCATGCCTCTTTGTAGTTTGCAGCTGAGCCAATCAATAAGTGACTCACCATTGTAGCTGCATCGCCTTTCAGGCACGATCTTAAGTGGTTTAGTTTTATGGTGTCGCTGATATCTCCTCGTTTGTGTATCACCTCGGTAAATAGGCCATAAAAGTTTGGCCAATCCTTTGCATTGCCGTAGAATTGAGGTATATCCACCTTTGGAACTTCTTGCCTCATCGAGAGTGTGTCTTGTCTCGACGAAGATTGTAGATACGGTAGAGCATTACTGATCTTTTCCATCAAAATCTCGGCTTCCCATTTTAGCTCCTCCATTTCCTCCATATTAAATGCCCTTGAATCGCATTTTTCTTTGACCTCTAGGGTTGCTCTCAAACGAATTTTTATCGTAGCCTTGATATCCAGCAGCTCTTCAAGCGATCGATTAGTCAAGTAGTTTTTGGCTAGATTCATTGCATCCTGTAGTTGGGTTACGCATTTGGACAAGAGACTGTCCGTTGGACTCACTGAACAATCCCTTTGATCAGCCTCGTCCTTGGATGGCTCAATCTCTCTTTTCTTCGATGTTCTTGTTTCCATCATTGTTTTTTTTTTTAAATGTTTTCTTTATCAAATTATTTTCAGATTCGATGTTTCAAATTCGAACTCTGAAACCGACACAACGTTAATAATATTTTCACAATATTTATTTTAGTCAGCACTTTTATTAAGTTGATATTTGGATTACTGATACACAACTAGCTTCGATTCACAGTGGAATTTTACCAGCAGCAGCCGCGCGTTCGTGTGTGTATATCTATATTTTACTGCGCAGCACCTTTTTACATATATATTTATGTGTATGTGTGTGTACACATTCAATTTATTTTTGCTGCTCGCTTGGAAGTTGCCTATAATTTTGTATTGTTTTTTTTCTTTTTGCACTTTTATTTTTCGACGCGCAGTTCAATTTAGATAGTTTACGATTAATGTAAAACTATTTTCAGATTCGCAATCTGAATCCGGCTCGAAGGACCAAAAATTGTATGAAACACGTATAGGGTGTAGTCAAACAAGCTGAGACGACGCTTAGAATCGAACTGATCTTTATTATACATAAAATCTTAAATCTAAGTACAGTCATAGCCGCCTACTACTATTCCATGTGTTGTAAAGCGAAGTTATGTGCTGTAAGTGCTGTAAGCCTTGTGCTTTCTGTTATTTAACAGTAGCTGAGCCTTCTGCGTCGCATGTTCAAACTTGAACAGCTGTTAAATTGCTAGAAATATTGGCATTAACGTAAGATGTCTTAAATTACAGAAAATATAAGCTATTATCGTTTGTGGGAGCGGGAGTGGGCGTGGTTAAAAATTGCTGTTATCGATCACTTTTATGAGTAACGTACTTGGGCTTAAGTTCAAAATTTTTGTTCGGTTCTTCTTAAAATGGTGGGAGATATATGCCTATCAGAACCAATAACGATTTTACATTTTGTCTGGGTGAAAGTGACGATAAAAATTGCGTTAATACCGAAAGACAGACAGCTGTTCTCGCTGATCTGCCGGTTTCTACAGCTATTCATTGGCTTATCAAGTAGCTTCAAACATTTGTACTATCAAAATCTAACTTATGGTTTAAGAGTGAAGTACTGGCTTTGAGCCTAAAGAAATTGACTTTGTGTTATTAATTTAATAGAGCTATCAAAAAGCTGATCACCGACATAAACGTTTGAGGTTGTTCGCAGTAATCTACCTTCCAAGTGGAACGTCGGTGAATAATTTGTATTTGGAAATATTAGCTAGTTTTTACTAAGAAGCTTTGAGTCATTCTGAAGGACACAAGAACACAATCTTTTCTATTATATAATAACATTTGAAAAATTTAAAAATTAAAAATTGCTCCCCATAATCAATAAGGTATAATTTCAATTCTGCGTTACATAATAAGTGTATCATTTATGTCCGCGCTTACTTTATATTCATTAGTTGTCATCAGTTGTTTTGCTTATATAGTTCCAACAAAATTCCAGCCTAGTGTCAGATTTTAATGGAATTTACCAAAATAAAAAAATTTCAACATACGTTATGAGTCTTGTTCTTGTCTTCTTCATTCATTATGACAAATATATAATTTTATAAATTTAAATAAGCTAGTAAAATATTTGTAAAGATTCCTATCTTAGGTGTATGACTTATATGTCTACACAAATACAATAAAACCATTGTTTGGTAACTATTCAAATTCAATATATATATTTGTGTGTGAGAGTCTGAGGGAATAATCAGTGTCTCAATAGCTTTGAAATAATGCGTATCCGAGACAAGTCAGCCATTGTTGTTCAAAATAATATGTATTTTGAAACTTGCAGGGTCTGTAAGGTATAAAATCTTTGGGGTGTCAAAGGTAGAAATTTTTTTATACATGTTTTTTGTGGAGATTAGCAAGCAAAAGGAAGAATCTCCGACCCCATAAAATATATATATTCTTGAGCATGATCAACAGCGTAGTCGATATAGCCATGTCCGTATGTCTGCCTGTCTGTATGAACTCGCGAATCTCAGAGGCTATAAGAGCCAGAGACTTGAAATTTGAAATATCTTTTCCATATATCAACACATGTAAGAATGCTTTATATTATCCATAACTGACTCCGTTTCTTGATTATCTATTTATTTCGGTTTCCAATATCAGTGAATTCAATTTTAAAGGCAAAATCTTCTAAGTAATACAAAATATCTCGAATCACGTTTATATGTAATTTCCAAGTCGTCCTCAATGCCTAAGGCATTTGAGAAAGCATAAACAATTCCACTGCAAAAATTTTTATCACCTTTCCTGCATTGATTTGTGAAATGTTTCTGCTAACATCCTTGAGTTTAATTACGTTTTGATTAAATAATTTGATTTTGTTAATTATTGTGTCTTGCCTCGATGACCTTTTACCTTATACGATTTCCTTTAAGAAATAGAACTCTAAAAATGTTATTCAAAAGGATATTTTTAAAGATATCCTAGTCACTTTTGGCGTACCACAGTGTTATGATGTTTCTTTTCATTTTTGTGATGGTGCAAATTAATTTGCTGAACTGATCTAGATATACTAAATGAAGTATGCACTTCATACAATTTATGTACCTAATTTCGTAACAATTTGCTTTCGAAAGCCCCAGAAATTTTATTCCTTTGGTGGATATACAGTTTACCGATATATATTTTTTAATCGGTTCTTAACATCCCTACTAAAATGTATAGATGTTTATACGTTGTTTAACGTTTGCACAGATATATTGGTTCCAAGTTTAAAGGGGTTTGAAAAAAGTTCCATTCATACAGACTGAATGGAAGCCTGACGAACATTGCATATAACCAATATACTTTGATAACTTCGGATTAGAAATATAAAAATCAAGAACTTATAAGGTATAACTCAGGAAACATGTATGTCCGCACTTATTATATATTCACTAATTGTCATCAGATTAGTCCATTTTTCAACATTAGACGTAATAATATATAATTAAGAAAAATTCTGGCCTAATATCCGACTTTAATGGAAACATTACTAAATAAAAATACGGAAATATCAAAATTTCAGTTGTAGCCAACGCCATTTCCAGCGGCAGTGAATGCCTGGATAAGAAAATATAACTGAGTCCCACCAGTGTTGTGTACTCAATCAAGGTTTATTCAAGACTGTCAACTAACATTATAATTATCGATTAATAAGGGACTTAACCTATTTATTGATGCACGGTTGCATTGAATGTAAAATAACATAATTTTTAACAGAGTCTACTGGCATTGACGAATGGTGGTAGACTGATTGATGTTGGTTCTGATTATTATAATTTTCATTCTCAATTTCCACCTAACTCAGATGTTTCTATATACGTAGTCATCTATGAGCTTACCAATATTTTTTCATTATGCTTTCTGAAATGGTCCGCTACACCAAACGTATTGGTGTCAATTAGTCTCTCTTGTCTCTTTTTGCAAACACTTACCGAAACTTACTGTTTTACTTACTTTACTTTCTCTGTTGAAGCTTGGCATTTAAATACACCAGTAATATTTCTTAATTTTTAATTTATTTATTTATTTAAGCCTGAGTGCTGGTTACTGAAAAGGTGATATAGAAAATTCCTAATAATATTGGGAAACTAGATGGCCATTAGCTATTAGTTTCCAGAAATATAGGCATTAACGTAAGATCTTACTCTTAAATTACAGAAAATATAAGCTATTATCGTTTGTGGGAGCGGCGGCTCCCAATAACTTCCCTATCAAAAATACTGCTTACTTACTACTACTACTTATATGTCAGCAAAATTTCTTGGGGGGGGGGGGGGGGGTCTGGTGATTGTTGTTTTAAAATGGTGGGAGATATGTGTCTATCAGATCTGCCGGTTTCTACAGCTATTCATTGGCTTATCGATCAAGTCATTTTACTTTTGTTGTGAGAAGGTTTAGCAGTGGCTTCAAACATTTTTACGATCAAAATCCAACTTGTGGTTTAAGAGTGAAGCACTGGCTTTCAGCCTAAAGACATTCGTGAATTGCCTTTGTGTTATTAATTTAATAAAGCTATCAAAAAGCTGATCACCGACATAAACGTCGGAGGTTGTTGGTACTTTATCTACTTATTTATTTTATATTTGGAAATATTAACTAGTTTTTACTTTGAGTCATTCTGAAGGACAAATAGACAAAAACAATCTGTGATACAATAAACAATTGCATAAGTTTCCGCGTAACATGATATGAAATAACACAATCTTATCTAATGTATGTTAACATTTAAAACATTTAAAAATTTAATTTTGCTCCCTATAATCAATAAGGTATAATTTCAATTCTGCGTTACATAATACGTGCATTTAAGTGAATCATTTATGTCCGCGCTTACCTTTTATTCATTAGTTGTCATCACTTGTTTTGCTTATATAGTTACAAAAAATTTGTAGACTTCTATCCGACTTTAATAATATACCAAAATAATAAAATTTCAACATACCTTATGATTCTTATTCTTATGTTCTTCATTCATTATGACAAAAATATAATTTTATAAATTTAAATAAGCTAGTAAAATATTTGTAAAGATTCCTATTTTAACTGTATGCCTTATATGTCAACACGATTACAATAAAACCCTTGCTTTGTTAACTATTCAAATTCGATATATATATTTGTATGTGGGAGTCAGAAAGAAGAATCAGTATCTCAATAGCTTTGAACGCATGCATATCCGAGACAGGTCAGCCATTGTTGTTCAAAATAAAATTTATTTTGAAACTTGCAGGGTCTGCAAAGAATAAAATCTTTGGCGTGTCAAAGAAACAAATGCTTGCTTTTTGTAGAGATTAACAGACAAAAGGAAGAATCTCCGACCCCATAAAATATATATATTCTTGAGCATGATCAACAGCGTAGTCGATATAGCCATGTCCGTATGTCTGCCTGTCTGTATGAACTCGCGAATCTCAGAGGCTATAAGAGCCAGAGACTTGAAATTTGAAATATCTTTTCCATATATCAACACATGTAAGAATGCTTTATATTATCCATAACTGACTCCGTTTCTTGATTATCTATTTATTTCGGTTTCCAATATCAGTGAATTCAATTTTAAAGGCAAAATCTTCTAAGTAATACAAAATATCTCGAATCACGTTTATATGTAATTTCCAAGTCGTCCTCAATGCCTAAGGCATTTGAGAAAGCATAAACAATTCCACTGCAAAAATTTTTATCACCTTTCCTGCATTGATTTGTGAAATGTTTCTGCTAACATCCTTGAGTTTAATTACGTTTTGATTAAATAATTTGATTTTGTTAATTATTGTGTCTTGCCTCGATGACCTTTTACCTTATACGATTTCCTTTAAGAAATAGAACTCTAAAAATGTTATTCAAAAGGATATTTTTAAAGATATCCTAGTCACTTTTGGCGTACCACAGTGTTATGATGTTTCTTTTCATTTTTGTGATGGTGCAAATTAATTTGCTGAACTGATCTAGATATACTAAATGAAGTATGCACTTCATACAATTTATGTACCTAATTTCGTAACAATTTGCTTTCGAAAGCCCCAGAAATTTTATTCCTTTGGTGGATATACAGTTTACCGATATATATTTTTTAATCGGTTCTTAACATCCCTACTAAAATGTATAGATGTTTATACGTTGTTTAACGTTTGCACAGATATATTGGTTCCAAGTTTAAAGGGGTTTGAAAAAAGTTCCGTTCATACAGACTGAATGGAAGCCTGACGAACATTGCATATAACCAATATACTTTGATAACTTCGGATTAGAAATATAAAAATCAAGAACTTATAAGGTATAACTCAGGAAACATGTATGTCCGCACTTATTATATATTCACTAATTGTCATCAGATTAGTCCATTTTTCAACATTAGACGTAATAATATATAATTAAGAAAAATTCTGGCCTAATATCCGACTTTAATGGAAACATTACTAAATAAAAATACGGAAATATCAAAATTTCAGTTGTAGCCAACGCCATTTCCAGCGGCAGTGAATGCCTGGATAAGAAAATATAACTGAGTCCCACCAGTGTTGTGTACTCAATCAAGGTTTATTCACGACTGTCAACTAACATTATAATTATCGATTAATAAGAGACTTAACCTATTTATTGATGCACGGTTGCATTGAATGTAAAATAACATCATTTTTAACAGAGTCTACTGGAATTGACGAATGGTGGTTGACTGATTGATGTTGATTCTGATTATTATAACTTTCATTCTCAATTTCCACCTAACTCAGATGTTTCTATATACGTAGTCATCTATGAGCTAACCAATATTTTTTCATTATGGTTTCTGAAATGGTCCGCTACACCAAACGTATTGGTGTCAATTAGTCTCTCTTGTCTCTCTTTGCAAACACTTACCTAAACTTACTGTTTTACTTACTTTACTTTCTCTGTTGA
>JAWNLJ010000133.1:5442500-5677500 GCA_035042365.1 Drosophila dives | reverse complement strand
CTATATTCTATATTCTATATTCTATATTCTATATTCTATATTCTATATTTTATATTCTATATTCTATATTCTATATTCTATATTCTATATTCTATATTCTATATTCTATATTCTATATTCTATATTCTATATTCTATATTCTATATTCTATATTCTATATTCTATATTTTATATTCTATATTCTATATTCTATATTCTATATTCTATATTCTATATTCTATATTCTATATTCTATATTCTATATTCTATATTCTATATTCTATATTCTATATTCTATATTCTATATTCTATATTCTATATTCTATATTCTATATTCTATATTCTATATTCTATATTCTATATTCTATATTCTATATTCTATATTCTATATTCTATATTCTATATTCTATATTTTATATTCTATATTCTATATTCTATATTCTATATTCTATATTCTATATTCTATATTCTATATTCTATATTCTATATTCTATATTCTATATTCTATATTCTATATTCTATATTCTATATTCTATATTCTATATTCTATATTCTATATTCTATATTCTATATTCTATATTCTATATTCTATATTCTATATTCTATATTCTATATTCTATATTCTATATTCTATATTCTATATTCTATATTCTATATTCTATATTCTATATTCTATATTCTATATTCTATATTCTATATTCTATATTCTATATTCTATATTCTATATTCTATATTCTATATTCTATATTCTATATTCTATATTCTATATTCTATATTCTATATTCTATATTCTATATTCTATATTCTATATTCTATATTCTATATTTTATATTCTATATTCTATATTCTATATTCTATATTCTATATTCTATATTTTATATTCTATATTCTATATTCTATATTTCTATATTCTATATTCTATATTCTATATTCTATATTCTATATTCTATATTCTATATTCTATATTCTATATTCTATATTCTATATTCTATATTCTATATTCTATATTCTATATTCTATATTTCTATATTTTATATTTTATATTCTATATTCTATATTCTATATTCTATATTCTATATTCTATATTCTATATTCTATATTCTATATTCTATATTCTATATTCTATATTCTATATTCTATATTCTATATTCTATATTCTATATTCTATATTCTATATTCTATATTCTATATTCTATATTCTATATTCTATATTCTATATTCTATATTCTATATTCTATATTCTATATTCTATATTCTATATTCTATATTCTATATTCTATATTCTATATTCTATATTCTATATTCTATATTCTATATTCTATATTCTATATTCTATATTCTATATTCTATATTCTATATTCTATATTCTATATTCTATATTCTATATTCTATATTCTATATTCTATATTCTATATTCTATATTCTATATTCTATATTCTATATTCTATATTCTATATTCTATATTCTATATTCTATATTCTATATTCTATATTCTATATTCTATATTCTATATTCTATATTCTATATTCTATATTCTATATTCTATATTCTATATTCTATATTCTATATTCTATATTCTATATTCTATATTCTATATTCTATATTCTATATTCTATATTCTATATTCTATATTCTATATTCTATATTCTATATTCTATATTCTATATTCTATATTCTATATTCTATATTCTATATTCTATATTCTATATTCTATATTCTATATTCTATATTCTATATTCTATATTCTATATTCTATATTCTATATTCTATATTCTATATTCTATATTCTATATTCTATATTCTATATTCTATATTCTATATTCTATATTCTATATTCTATATTCTATATTCTATATTCTATATTCTATATTCTATATTCTATTTTCTATATTCTCTATTCTATATTCTATATTCTGTCTATATATATATTATTATATCATATATAGAGTTAAATATATATAGTTCCACTAAAGAACTCTCGCTCAGCCGATAAATTCAGTTTAGTAGTATTGCTGAATGAAAAAATCAAAAACTAATCGGCGTGGAAAATGGTCAGGTCTGGCAACGTCGTAAAATACATCATAAATTAAAATATTATGATAACAAGCACTGCATAAAAGCCCACAGATCAATAACCCTTATGGCAATTTGGCAATAAATGCACAAATGGCTTCTTTGATTAAGAATGCACAATATACACTCCCAGAAATTCGATTAAAGGCACTTGCAATAAAATTTTAAATACCATTTTTAAACTTTTTTGGCCACAAAAGTTCGTTGTTTAAATACACATTAAATACAAAGGGAATTTAATTTTTAACTTAAATTTAATATATAAAATTTTTTTTTTAATGGCAATAAAGGTCAATAAAAGCTAGTTTGGAGCACTGGGAAAATCGATTTTTTAAACTATAAACAAATCCAGATGCCTAGGAGATTGTTAATTTGTTATATTAATTTTATTAGCTCTGCGACTCACTTAAACAAAATAATTCATTAAAAAAGTCTTGTTAATGTTAGAAATTTTTATTTAACGTGTATTTAAAATAGTTATATTTTGCCGTAAATATTATACAATTTTTTTTTAAATAGGCAAAAACTCAAGTGCCTTTAATCGAATTCAGGGGAGTGTATATATATATATATATATATATATATTTATATATATATATATATTTATACATAAATATGCCAATATTTATATGCATGGTTGACGCGTCGCTCGACCTCATCAAAACTTGAATGTGTCGGTTGTTAAAGCCTTGTTGTAAACTTATCAGCAATGTTGAGATACTGAGTTGAGTGCCTCGTATTACTCGCAATATTCGTTATATCAAAAATTGCATGCATAAATGCGCTTAATGTTAACGAGTGGGTAACGAGCAGGAGTTACTGCTGCTACTTACTGTGGCTGCTGATGTTGCTGCTGCCACTTGCAGCAGCCCTTGCACTGCTTATGGTCCTGCCACCCATCTAAAGTGTTATCATCGCGCCTCTTTTATCTCTTGCCACTGAAATATGCCCACGTCCGTTGTTGGTCACCGCCCTTTCCGGCCACCACTCGACGTTGCATGCTCTTTTGGCCTGCTGCAGCATAAAAACCACTGTGGCGTGCAACATAAAACCAGCACCAAGCAACTGGCTATAGATGATTGCCTTGAGACGAATAGATACCCTATGGACAAGTGGAAAGTCGACTTGCTCACATTTCCACTTTGAACCATATTTATTTTATTTACTGTTGACATAGGCTTAATTAATTTAGACGGTTGATGCCCAATTTATTGGTCCGTTGTGCTAACGTGTTTAAATTCAACTCCCTTTTTCGGACGGGTGGAATCCGAAAGGAATAAATGTATAATCCTATTTTTAGTTCCATTCCAGATGGGCTCACTAAAAACTATATATTTTTGTTTTTAGTTATCGCATGCCACAAATAATTACAACTGTATGTGGAAGTTAAAGACGGTTAAAGAATATTTATTTGGCTGAATCATTTCTGGTCATTTAATGACCACAGGGTATTTTAAGGTAAATGAGTATTCTTCTCCTTGTGTATTGTTGCTCATTTTTTTCTCAAGTGCTCCGCGAAAGCGCTGAACAGATGCTCCATTACATCAGCTTCAATATAGAATATATGATGGCCAGATAAGAGCTGCTCGTGCAAAAAATGTAAAAGAATTTAAGCCAATCGAAATTTCACTGATTTCTAATGACCAATATTGGAATATATGCTGACTTATTTTGAAACTTATGTAATTAAATTTTAATAACTCAGAAATTATATATAATTTGAAAATTTGAGAAGCAGCCAACTTATTTTGAAATTATTTAAATTACTTAAATTTCTATTAACTCAAAAAACTAATATAAATTCTGATTTCAATCCTAACCAGCACAAATAATATATATTTACAAATCATTTACAAAGACTATGTTTGTTTATTATTATTTATTATTATTTATTATTATTTATTATTATTTATTATTATTTATTATTATTTATTATTATTTATTATTATTTATTATTATTTATTATTATTTATTATTATTTATTCTAATTATTTCATATGAAAATAAATCATTATTTAATAATTTTGTGAACAGGAGCTGACAAATGATGAGAAAACATATTCTGCAAAATCAAACATTGATTATTATGGACTTGCTGAAGTAGACATATTATTATTTATCTGAGTATCAGTTCCTGTACAATCATACGATACATGGCTACCCTTCCCTAGATTGCATTTCAGAGCAAAAGGCAGAAAATGTGTTTTAATCAGTTTTGTTGTTCTGTGCAAATATTTGCGAAATGTGTGTTTTTTTTCTCTGTTGCTCATTAAATATGAAGAAAAGCCGATTATGGCGCACAAGTCATGTGGCATGTGGCATGCAACCAAGAAAACGACCAGATTCACGTATACGACTCCCTGATAGACCTCCAGTTCGCTGTCGACAGAAGAGCTGATTAATGAGCTGCAAATGATACTGTTTGCCCGAGCGATGCCAGTGTGCGTAAATCACAAGCCATTGGGCGTGTGTCGTCTCGAGAGGGGGATGGAATTGTGATGTGTGGAGGGGGAGGGTGACATTTGCGCCTGGAGCGCGGCATGCAACATGAGAAGCAACAGCACTGCAAACATGTTGCTAATGGTGTTGTTGATGTAGATGTTGATGTTGATATTGTTGTTGTTGTTGTTGTTGTTGTTGTTCTTGTGACTGTTGCTGTTGCAGTTGCTGCGGCTGTTTATGTGGCATTGAAGTGCGCAGACAACTTGGTATTCGATTCGTTTCACTTGTTGCATCGCAGCTGTTGCACTTCTGTCTATATACTTATCCTTGCTGTGGGCTTTATAACAATGCCATAAAATGTGTAACACATGAAACAACTCCGAACACACTGCAAAAATGTTTGTCAAAAATCAATATCAAGTGAAAATTTAAAAATATTCTAGAATGGATAATCGAAGAATATTATGAGATTCTCAAAGCATTGCTTACATTAACTATTTCATAGCAACTCTTGGAGAAAAAGAACAAATCAAATATGCTATGCTCTCGATTTGTTCTTTATGCTATTGCTGCAACTAAAGAGAGCAAACTTTAAACTCTTTGCTCTTGCTACTGATATTGCTATATGCATACAGTTTTTCTGATAAACTACTCAGAAGTGTAGCATTTACTAGAATAAACCAACTTAATCTTTAGTTAATTAACAATATATTCTTGCTTGTAGATTTTCCTTTTATGTTTTGCCCATGGGTTCAATCGATCAGTTTGCTCTGGAAGAGTGTGTAATCTTTGGTGTGCTAAAGATAGCTTTTATTCCCTGTCTGCTGGTATTTTTTAAGGAGCAG
The DNA here is from genome assembly GCA_035042365.1 of Drosophila dives. Taxonomy (NCBI): domain Eukaryota; kingdom Metazoa; phylum Arthropoda; class Insecta; order Diptera; family Drosophilidae; genus Drosophila; species Drosophila dives. The sequence continues at coordinate 5,672,161 of JAWNLJ010000133.1, read as the reverse complement.
TGGTTTGGGAGACGGCGCATTGGTTGACACTTTGAGTGGGTCGCAAAACTTTGAAATATCCCGGCAATTGGCAGACATTGGACATTGGCTTAAAGCCATTTGCGTTATAAAAGCCGAAGCGTCTGACAAAACTGAAAGCAAAACTTTTATGCAGCAGTTAACAGCTATTCCGAAACTTGTACGTGGCCAAATAAAAATGCAACGACGCCAATGGTCGACGTAAGGGGAGGTGGGTAAGGGCGCAACCACTCAAAATGGAATGTACAATATGTTGCTTGCCTCTAGACCCAGTTAAGAACTCGTACATTTGTTTGGCCATGAAAGCGGCTTATGGTTTAATAACTACTTGCAGCTGCAACTAAGCCAAATGTTAGCTGATAAGTAGCCAAAAAAAAAAGTAATGCAAAAAAGCGGAAACTATTTGTATTCTTAGCGGAGACTGCGCGGACGGGGTATCTTTTAGTAAAATAAAATACTTTTTGACATGGTTCCGATTTGTTCTGCCATCAGAAATATTAATTTCTGTTTGCCAAGCAAATAAGTGAAAGTGCAACCAGAGGAAGAAGGTTGCAGTCGAGAGACATCAGCACTCTTTAAATTTGTATGAGAAGGTGTTCTACTTCTTAACTGAATCTAGATGCTTTCTTGATGATTTACATTTACTCAATATGATGATGTTCTTGAAGTAACATTATTGCATACATTTGCTCATTATATAACGTATATATTATACATATAGATATTTTAGCATAAAAATGAATAAAATAAATTAGTAATCTATTCATGGCTTCCAGCTAGAATTTGAAGTTTGCCAAACGATGGTTTAGTTTATTGGCTTGATTATGGAATGAAATTTTGCAAATGTTCTCTTGGTGAATTTTGGTAATTATAGGCTTACAAGCTAAACTACTTAATGTGATTAATTGACTTGCAAATTAATTCTTAAAATCCAGCTGGTATTTAAATTACATATTCACTGATGAAGCTGAACATAATTGTTTTTGCAGCTGCTTAAGGGGAACTTTTCTAATGAAGCAAAATTGATGTATTCGATTTGAGGCAATCGGCTAAGCAGCTTGGCGAACTTTTCAAAATGATTTATTTAGATTTCTCCAATAGATTCGCTTCTCTCTCAAAATATGAATTTTTGGGTATTTAGATTAACGAAGAAATAGCGGCTAAAGTGAAATTGAAAGTGAAACAGAGAGCGATTTTAGAAAGAGCTCTTCAAATGTAACACAAAATATGATAATCTTGGTTAACAAAAATTTGGGTCAGAAACAAACATAGATAGTTACAGATACATATATATATACACCAAGATATACAAATTGGCTTACCAATAAGGTCATCTTAAACAGTTCTAGTGAAAAATATTTTGATATTTTTTATTGACGGCGATGAGTTGAGATTTTGTTTGAGAACCGGTTATCTGTTAATTGCTAACCCATTTTGGTAGCATCGCCAGTCAAGGGTCAACGCAGGGTAGTCTCTTGTCTCTTGTGTGTTTTGCATATGCAAAACTGATTGGCTTTTATCAACTTTCTTTCGCTCGTTTTTGTGGCCATAAAAGTTGGCCCGAACCCCAAGCGGCTTTTAGTTAACTCGCGAGCGGTTTGACGGAAAGAACATGAAATCGGAGTCGGCACTTTGGGCCATTGGCCTAATCACATTGAGCACTGTTCTCAGCTCAGTCGCAGGTGAGTTTTGAGATGGCAACAACAATTTTGGCTTGGGCCTGGCCTAAACCCATACTCGATTGCAGCGGGTCGCTTGGCGTTGCGTATACTGTCACCGCCGGAATTGGCTCGAGCCCTTGGCCAAGCCGGAGTGAATGAAGACGAACTGAAGCCAATGGGACGTGTCACTCCCGGCGCCTATGCTGCAGTGGGCGCTTATACGGTGGGCGTGGTTAATGGAGTAAGCGGCGCCGTGCTCTACGATGTTTTGGCCTCCAATGAGTCGTATAGCATTATCAACAATTGGATCAGCAGCGGGAACGCCACGATACCTGGTGGTGTCAGTGGTAATAAAGGCACAACGCAGGAAATCTGCTTCGGTGGTGATGGGAATGGGAATCTGATTCAAGGGCGCAATGATAACACCTATGATAATGATATAAACGATGATGATGCTGACGATGATTTCGCATATGATGACGATTTGGATAATTTTGATGAGGACGATGATGACGGCCAATATGATGAGTACTACGATGATGTCGATGGCGTCAACACCCGCTCCAAAGGAATCACTTGCATTGTAGTCAACAGGGGACAAGCCTACGTAAGACACAGACGCAGTCCAGTAAACGAGATTAGCCCGCCTGGAGAAACTCAATCATCCAGCAAGGCAAATTGAATTTTAATCGATACATAAAATAAGATTTTAATGTAAGATTCTATTAATTTATATAATTTATTAATTATACTCTATGAATTTTGAATTTTTGAAGACTTGAAAGATTTTAGTGTTTTTTTTTTTTGCCATGCTTGTCTAAACATTTGTCTGAATTAGCGCAGAACTCTTAGTTAAATGTGCAACTTAATATGGATTCTTTTTTTAGGTAAAGTTTTTATAAATGTTGTATTTGACCAAAACGGACCACTATATTATATAGCTTAAATAGGATAAAGAAATAAGGTTATATAAGTTACGCCGATGATTACATACCTTATAACAAAAATCTGTTGACATTTTAATTTCAAGTCACATTTTCGATATTATTTCTGTGGCAATAAACACTAAAAAACTAATAAAACTGCCAAATATATAGGTAACAGAATTTTGAATTGCTATAAAATTGCCGGTTATTCAAATAAAATAGTATAAATTTCAAAAAGCAATTTAAAATAAATTTATATGTGAAAATTATTAGTATAATTTAATTTCAATATATTTTTTTAAATGCTGCGAAAATATTCAATAATACCTATTTGATTAAAAACTGTCAAATTTTGTGAACTTTTCGGTTGATGCCCCTTTGGAAATTAATAAATAGAAATATTTTTAATAATTAATTACTTTGAGCAAGACTATAAAATTTTGGATCGATGGTGAAGTGGGCGTGCCTAATGATTGCATGATGACATGTGAAATGTTATTGAATATTAGAAAGCAAATCATGCAGCCAGAATGTGGCCAAAACCTTTTGAAGCTATCGGACACGGAACCAGGGCTTGATTGAATTTCTCGCCCGGCTGATTTCATCAAAACGAGCCCCAGGCAAAGGTGGGATTGGAAGTCGGGGTGAGGGAGGGTGATTGTGTAAAAGGTTTCCATTGAATGCATATGTCACCATTTGGAATGTCATGCGTAGACAGCCTTCGACACACACAAACACAACTTAATGCAAACAGCCACGCCAACCATTTGCTCCACTGTAACACACATACATATATCCTAAAATATATATATATAAATATAAATACATAGGCTTATGTAAACATGAAAATGTCATTGCAGACGCTTCAGTTCAGTGGCCGAGCCCATAAATCCTGGCCACAATTTATTAACTTTAACACTAGCCAATGTCAACGGCGACAGTTTGCTGCTCGTGTGGCATTCAACATCTCGTGCCCCTCATTTGATTTGCTATTGATTTTGATGCGAAATTTATGTGCCCAAAAGGACCCCAGCCTGACCGACTCCCAGCAACTGTTGACTGCTGTCTCCTGCTGCCAATCTGATTTGTTGGCTTTATGGCAATTATTATTAAGCATATTTCAGTTTGATTTCCATCAGATTTTACTTTGGGCCTGGTCTAAATGAAATAAATACATTAGCTTTCATCTATTATATATGCTAATGCGTTAAAAGCTATTTTCTATTGTCTCCCATTTGAGTTGATTCCATCGGGTAATGTCTTAATTGTTTTCGTCTGAAGAATAAACAATATTCTACTGTATAATAAAATATATATATTTAAAATGCAATAAAATATGATCTTTGATTCTTCGAAAATAAATTTCAACATTTTAGTTATTATTTTAGAAATCTATCTATGACTATTAATAAATGTTTGCACATAATATTTTATATTTTTTAAATGCATAAACTATTTAGGAAATACGAGTTTGCTTAAAATAAAAATAAAAGTAAATCAATATATTTTCCTTTAAAATTTAAGTACGAAAACTTCAACAAAATCTATGATTTAATACTGGATATAAATGTTTCGTTATGTATTTAAATTATGTATATGATCCTTAAGTATTTAGCGTAACTCAGTAGTTAAAAAAATAGAATAAACGAAAGCTGAGTATTTCTTGTAGCGTACCTAAATTAATTTCAAATTGGTCAAGCCGAAGAGACAAATTAAGAAGCCATTAAGACCAGCTCAAAGTATTTTTGCAGCTAACAAATTAAATAGCCAAAATAACTCACATGTTCTTCCTCATATGTACGTGTGTGTGTGTGTGTGTTGTTGAAGAATCTCAGTCGCAATCCCATCCAGAAGCAATGTGGCAAAAGACTTGCAATCCGGGCGACAGGACTCCGGCCGGCAATGGGGCACTAAATGCGCTAAATTACAAACTAAATGCCACAAGTGCCGCCCATGGGCATGGCTTGGATTACACAAATGAACGCCTTCGTGTTGGCCTGTGTGGTAAGCGGAACTGTGTGGTAAGCGTGGGAAAGGCCAGGGATAACGGGAGGCAAGTGGCAAAGTGGCAAAGCCAAAAACTGTCGACAGTCGATGACATTTGAGCGATAAGAAAAACTGTTGTGTGGCTTTAGTGAAAGCTAGTCGTGGTCTGAGAGGGGGTTGGTGTTGATAGCGGGGGGGAGGATGGGTGTATGTTGAAAGGGAAACGTTGTGGCAGTTGTTGTTTGTGCTGTTTGGGTATTAAGTATGCAGGCGTGTAACACACACACACACACAAATACACTTATTTTTACAGCATTGAAAATTGTTTTAAATGTTAATGTTGCTTCAGATTGTTGCTGCTGCTGTTTGCTGTTTGTTTTGTTGCTCGCTGCTGCCACTTGGCCACAATAAAAAGAGGCGTGTGCCGACTCCCACTTTGCCACACGCACTTGGAACAAGAGACAGTGTGCTGCAAATCCCAAGGCAAACAAATAATTGAGACGCTTGTGCACACACACCCAATACCCACACACACACACACACACACATAGCAACGCTGGTAAAGTGAACGCACTTGTGTTAAATTATGCGGGTTTGGTTTTTATTGCATTTTTCGCTTATTTTCTTGGCTTTGTTTAAGTTTTTTTTCTTTTTATTTTTTCTGGATTTCTCGTCTTTTTTTTGTTTTTTTTTCTGTTTTGCATACTTTTTGAATTGTTGGTTATTTTAATTTAGTCAGCAAACGTGTGCGACAAAATATGTTTTATTATATTATTAAATACTTAACTGAAAACAATCTAAACTGACTGCAACTGACATAGTTAATACAAAATCCGAATGGGCATCTATATATGATAAATATCTAATTACCAAATATAATATGAATTACTTTTACAAACACAATTGATTTTATCTGTTTTAACAATAATAACTATCGATATCAGTATTAAAAAAAATTTTAAATAAATAGTAAATAATTTTATTTTAAGTTAAAGATTTTATGTTTCAATTTTAGTCCTTCACAGTTGGCCTGCTACAATACAAAAATGACATGTTTGTATATATAGGCTGAACCAGAATTCTTTCTTTTTACAGATGTATTACTTGTATAGAAATAAATCATATATTGTCTAAACTTATCTAAACAATGCTCTCCAATTATTGTTATCGATATTTAGCAATATTATATGTAAGCTTTCCGTGTTTAAGCTAATATAATTTGTTAATTAGCAAGATGTTTTTTCCTTTTGTAAATTGGTCTTATTTTTTTTTAAGTCTCCGACACAATTAGATAATATTTATTATTTTTTTGTTTATATTTTTTTTCCTATTCCTACAAGCTTAAGTTGATTATTTAAGCCACTAGTCAGTAATTTTTGTTGATAATTAAATTGCTGATAATATTAACATTTAAATTTATTTTTTTTATGCCTACACACAGGCTAAAATAACATTTACGATCGTATGATTACAACTATATTATATAATTTAATCAATTAAGAGTAGTCAATTACTATAATAAAAAAATTTAATTAATTTTACTTACGTTAATAACTTCCTAAGTTTTCTGCAATTCATGCAACCATTTTGCATTTAAATACCTCAGAAATCTAATAAATAAATTTTCTAAATATTTGTTATTTTTATTTTGTTTTATTTTTTATTTAGTTTTAAATTTTCAAATAAATTTAACTGATATATTTTTTTATATGTATTTTTTTGAGTCGACTGATTTAAGTTGATATCAAATAAATAAATACTTGAATATAATATAATTTAAAGTGAGTTTTAATTGTTGTCCATTGTTATACTTAATATTTGATATGTTAAATTAGATTTAAATTAAAATTCAATTGTAATTAGAAATAATTTATTTTTTTTTTGTTCAGTAATCTTATCTAGTGATTTCAGTTTTGGCATTAGTTATGCAAATTTATAATGAAAAGTTGATGCCAGCAGCTAAGAAAATTATTGCAAGGGTATTAATTGCTCGGTGTGGCTAAGATGAGTATTTTCTGGCATTTGGTTCCTTGTGTTATGCGCTCGTTCATCTTGTTAAAGGTCATTCAGTGGAGACTGACCCCTGTGCCAGGTGCCAGGTGCCAGTTGGGAATCAGTTGAGAAGAGTCGGCGAATAATGCTGTGAATGTTCGCGCCTCATGTAAAAGGTTGTGGGACAGCGCAGATGGTTGCTAGATGGGGAGGGGGAATGGTAAGCCACCAGTCGCTGCTTGGCATTTCAATTAACGACACTCTTGTTGGCAAAAAATATAAATATAAAATAAAATGCTTAAGCAACCCTCGAAAACAGCAAATAGGCAAAAGGGTCATCATTTTCGCTGTTTTAATAAGAGTCGAGGGGGGGTTGGGTTTGAGTGGGTGTTAGGGCGGTGGGTGGTGGATGGTGGGTGCTAGCTGCACTCTAATGAAGACACAAGGCCACCCTTGGTGTTTGGGCTGGCTTTGCTTAAGTCTACAATATCGTGGAATATGATTGCAATTCGTCTGACACGTGACCGCAACAAAATCTGTCTGGGAGGATTGTCAATCTAAAATCGGATATCTGCGGCAAGTGGATGATGGAGTGCCGAGGGGGATGGAGTGCCAAGAGTGCCGTGTTAATGGATATTTGATTTGTTTTGTGCGGCGCGTTCTCAAATTCAATTGTGCGCGTGCGAATCTGATTCGAATAATGATTGTGACAAATTTATGCGAATTGCTTCAAGTCTAAGTAAACAGAGAAATATATATGTATAAGTATATACCCGTATATATATGTATGAAACAATACGTAATTGGTATCGAGTATCCAGTATCGGTGGCAAGTTAAAGCAGCCGAATAATTCAATAAAACGAATCACGCAAACCGCCAAAAAAAAAGAAGTAAAAGAAAACAAACACAGCCAGACAGAAAGAGAGAGATAGAGAGAGAGAGAGAGGGAGAGAGGAAGGGAGAGAGCAGGAGTAGACGTACGGGGGTTAAAGAATTCTGTGTCTTGGCCAGTTTTCTAGCCGCTGGCCCAGATTAAAAGCACCAAAAACTTTGCCATGCTGTCTGCGCTGTTGTTGTTGCTGTTGTTGTTGCTGTTGTTGTTGCTGTTGTTGTTGCAATTGTTGTTGTTGTTGCAATTGTTGTTGCTATTTTTATTGTTATTCGGTTGCCTTTGCTGTCTTGTGTAGCATTTTTTTTGTACAAATTGTTTCAATTAAAAAGTTTACGCTGCCGTTTTGCTTTGAGCGGGTAGGTGTTGCCTGGCAGTAAGAAAGGTTGCAAGGGGTGCGGGGGAGTTGCGTGTAATCGGCTTTGGACGTCGCTACGATTGACACGTGCCCCGACCAGCAACATCAAAATAAAACGGAGCGCTAAATGTGGCCATAATAAGTGTAAACTGGACATCGTAGATGAGGTCTTAAGTCCAGGCCCAAGGCCAAAAACTTGATAATTTGGCTTTAACTTTTTGGTTTTTATTTTTACTTACAGTTCTGGCCTTGGCTGCGGATTAAAAGTCCAAGAAACACGATTGCATAATGCACACACCACACACATAACACACACACACCACACACATACCACACACACAACACACACACAACCACAATATATAATAAGGCTAATTGCGAATAGAAGCAAATTAATTGAATATAAGTACAGTAAACACTTGCCTAGAAGACTTTCCACAAAAATTAAAAATTTTATTAAAACTATTCTTTTATTTATTTATGTATTAATATTTATTATTATTATAAATTATTATAATTAATGTGACTATAATTAATCTGACGACAAAAAAAACAATAAATAAAACAAACAACTAAAATAAATTTTTATTAAATTATAAATACAACTAAAAATTTAGCTATGCGATAAATACAATTTTTTTTTTTGCATTAGCTGCTTTGGGGGAAACCCAATTAAACCAAATCAGACAAAAAAATGAATAATTAATAAATTTTCATTAATTATAAATTAAGCAAATACATTAAGATATTCACAATACTTTTATTTACCTAAATTTATAAATCAGCTTAAAAATCATACACTAAAGTTAGTTGATTTTTTCGTTAAAGGGAGCTTTAACTGTAACGGCAAAATAAAAATAAAATGTGGCAACCTTATCGGGGCATCGTTGAAATTCTTTGCCACTAATTAATTTAATTGATTGAAGCATTTCAACAGGCGATGCTTTCCTCCTATGAATGTGTGTGTGTGTTTTTTTGTTTGTGTGTGCACTAATAATATATATCAGCTGTGAACTTTATTATCTATTTGTTTACTCAAATGAAATTGACTTGTAATTAAAAACTATTGCAAATTGATTGAAAATCGACCTCCCACCTTTTCTCTCTGTGTGTTCATTTGACAACAATAAAACCGCAAAAAAGTACGAGTCAAATAAAATAAAATTACTGCCACAACTAGGGCTAATTACAAGCATTAATTAAAACCGCATTTTTTTTTGGTTTGTTTCACAGCCATTTTTTCGATGCTTTAAATGGGTAATTTTCTCTTTACTTCCCAGTATAAGAGTGGTTTTGCGCACTCTTATACGCGACTATACTGACCTACGACATGGCATTGTTACTTATTTTACAGTTTACAGCGCTTCCATATTGAGGCGGTCAGTTTCGACTAGCTGCTAATACAGATAAATTGACAATGAAAAATCAACGGAAATAAAACAATCAAATTACACTAACAGTAAGTCAACAAAAGAGGATTGTAAAGAGCTTAAGAGATTTACAAGCAATGAAGATAAGAAAATTTATAAATATTGAAAGTACATGAAATGTAATTTTTAACACAAATTTTACATATAAATAATAATAATTATAATTGTTTATTTTTAATTTTAGGTTCTCTTACTAAGATTTGTAATTGTCTGAATCATATATGAATGATTGAATTTTTGCATACTTAAAACAATTGAAAATTCACTTTGGACTTAGTTTATAAGCATTTCTTCATATCACAACTAAAAAACATTACAAAATTAACAACAACAAAACAAAAAGTAACTTGGAAGCTTGTACTCTTAAGTGCGCGTAGAGCGAGTTTACAGAGAGCACTCCAAAGTTCGTCTGCAATTTCGTGCACCAATAGTTTTGAGGGGAACAACAATCAGAATAACGCCACTCTTGAGCAGCTAAGAGCAAGTGGAGCGCTCTCTTCGAGTCGTTGGTTCGTGTTTTTTATGTGCCGATGCCGTGCGCGGCTTCGGTATCCACTTCGTGGGCGACCAACGATTGGAGAGCTGCCTGCCGACGAGGCGCAGTCAGTTCAATCCTGTGACTTGAGTGCAAAGCACGCGTTATTTGTGATTTATATCTGATGTGCGGGCTGTTTACCCCAAAAACAAAAGTGTTGCCAGACTGCCAAGCTGAACAGTGTTACGTGCTGCCAAATCGAATGGAGTCGGGCGCAAATCGTGCGTGTTAATGTCCCGTTAATGTCAGGTGATTAAGCTGCTTTAAACAGATGCATTAATAATCCTACGTGTGTATTTGTGCTTCTACGTGTGTGAGTGCGTAATTGTGACAGTGTGTCTGTCTGTGTGTGTGTGTGTGTGTGTGTGTGTGTGTTTAAGTGGCATTCCATCAATTCAACAACTGTCAAACAAACCAACACAACACACTGGAAAAGAACCCAAGCCACAACAACTTGAGACAGCCTCTTGTTTACTTAAAAAAAGAAGAAAAATAACAAAAAGCGAGAATAGAACAAACTTGACTTCAGTCAAGTGAAAGTGCTAAGCCGCCGACGACAAGATAAATTACTTGGCGAACACTTTGCTATCTAAAACCAAATACAAATCAAAAGCGCAAATAACAAACGAAGACTATGTGGGTGTGTGTGTGTGCCTGTGTGTGTGAGGTGTTGAGCGTTGCATACTTTGAGGCGACTGCGAAAAGCGCACATGGCGTATGATTTATACGACTCTTGTTGTTCCGGGCAAGAAATCACATTAAAAGCACAAAACAAACAAATTCAATTTAAAACAGTTTGACTAAACACAAGAAAACAAAAGTTTTGCACTCGCACACAAAACAACAAAAAAAACCAAACCGAAAAACAGCAAAAGAAAGTGCTGAAATCAGTGAGAAAAATAAAGAAAACAAAAAAACCAATGTGAAAAGCGCAGCAGAAACAAAAAAAAAAAGATTGAAAATAAGACAGATACAATTTTAAAAGATAGCAAACTCATTTTATTATTGCTCCCGAGTGAGCGGTTAGACGCGACCTGAGCCGAGTCGAGCCGGGCTGAGCTGAGCTGGGCTGGCGCCTGTAATTTGACGAGAAGGTAAACGTTAACAAGGCCAAAAAGACCGCAGCGAATTGCTAACAGCAAGCACTACAAAAACAGCGATCATAACAATAAAATGCGGATAACAAGGCCAACAACAACTATAACAACTAAAGCAGCAACTACAACAACAACTACAACAATGTTGGCCAGCAGCAGAGCCAATTTCGGATTACTCAACTGGCTCATCAGTTGGCTGTTGGCGCTTTTGTTGCTGCTGCTGCTCGTGCAAGGTGAGTTTTTAATTAAATAATCCAATTTATTCTCATTTAATTTCTAATTAAATTTAATTTGTCTACCCCTAAAATCCCACAGCCCACCCCCATATATCCCCAATACCCTCCGTCCACCCCATCCCCCCCTCTGGCAAGGCAAAGCACGTCCTGGCGGCTTTAATTGCTGCCAGCGCTTTTTGTTTTGTCGCCAGTCGCTTTGAATTTTCTCTTGTCTAATTTCCGGGCTTGGCGCCGGCAATCGACAAAAAGATGTCTGGGTGAAATAGGGAATGTTTTCAATTGAAATTCTTTAAATTTAGCTGTGCGGAATTTCAATTTTTGGAGACAAAGGTTTCGTTGACATTAAGACCCCGTTTTTTACGTTCTTTTTTTGCTGCTGTTTGGTTATTTTGATGAGTATGTCAATCCATTCGCGAGCTAATTGCGCTTGAATTGTTTAAAGCCGGAATCCACAGAAAAAATAACATGCTCGTTTGCTCATTTATGTGTGGCAAGGTCGCACAAAGCCCAACCACGCAGCCACCAAACCACCCAACCACCCATTTACCCAGTCAAGTGTTGAATGCCAGCTAAACACTTGTAGCCCTAAGCACCTTCCCATCCCTTTGAGCCCTCCAACCATCATCTGCATATGTTCAAGTGTGCGAGTGTGTGTGTGTGTGTGTACGAATGTGTGTGCTGTTTGTTGTCTGTCCCGCCAACTTTTCATACTCTCACACACACACACGCACACACACAGAGTCGCAGAACTAACTGAAAACTCATACTTTCTGAAACACTGACACAAAATTTCATTTTCAATTCATGCCTCGCTTTCGGCGCTTGGCTCTGCAAAAAAAAAAGAATAAAAAAGTGTAGAAAAAACGCGAGAATTGGGAAAAGAAAAAAAGCACACACACACACAAGGGCACAGATCCACACACGATGACAAACTAACGAGCTGCAGGCACACTCGTAAATGCAGTCGCTGCCTTGAAAGCGGCAGTTGTTGTTGTTGTTGTGGTTGTTGTTCTGCCTACACCCTTGGGGCAAAAACAACATTTGGGGTATACATTTGTGCTGTGGATTTTAATTACACTACATCAAATTAATTAGAAATTACAAAATAATATTAATGCATATGGATTTATAATATCATTATATATTTTAACAAAGTTAGACAAAATAAACATAATCTTTTATAATAATTAGTATATGTATTAAATAAAATTTTAACTTAATTAAGTTTAATTTTAATACATTCCTTTTAAAAATAAAATAATTAATGGTTTTACCGTACGTAAAAGTTCCTTTTTTATATATATTTATTCAGTTTATAAAGTACAAAGTGACTGGTTTTAGAAAATTCATCATAAAAATGAAAAATTAATTTCAGAATTTGAATGTTTTAATCATTTGGTCAGAAGCTGAAAATATCTGTATTTATTTCAAGCCTGAAATCTTATTACAAAGTATTACGATTATTTAATCTTCTATTAGTTTTATTTTCATTATATTTTCGAAAAACCAATTTCATTCGGAAATCTTCTTAATTTTTAATATTTTGTGTGCCTAAAAAATTGTTATAAGTTAAAAATCAGACTATGTGGCAAAAGTTGTAAAATTGAATGGAAAAATGTAAAAATGGTTAGCTCTGAATATTTAACAAATGCAACAAATTCTTTTGGCTGCATTGTTTTGTCGAATTGTATAAAAATGCATTGATTTCAAATAATTGCTTATTCGATTTAAAAATCAGTTGGGAAATATTCCGTAAATTCTTTTGTAGAATTTGACGAATACGTTTTCTGAAAAAATACTTTTGTGTTTTTTTTGGCTAGCCGGGATTAAGTTAGGGTATGATTGAATATGGCAAAGATTTGTGCTGTTGATGGCCAAAAGTTCTATTTTACTGCTATTGTTGTTGCCGTTGATGCAGTTGACATATGAAATAGTTTTGCTGTGAACTGTTTGTGAATTTGCTGCAACCGTAGATGGACTCATTGTCAGAGCGGGCAGCTGACAGTGCCAAAAAAGGAACACCTCTACACACACACACACATCCTCACACATAGAGGAAATGCATGTGCAATAAAATGTGTGTTTTTCAAGTTGATGGTTGTCACGGGATGTAGTATATATGCCTAAGCGCATTTCATCATCATCATTATCAACCTCATCAGCAGTAGCATTTTCATTTATGTATTTTAGTTTTATTCTCGTTTTTCGTTTTTCGTTTGGGTTTTCATTTTGCCTTTGGCCGCGTCGCATCGTTTTCAGACTGCTTTGTAATTTCCAAATGAATTGCTTTCCAAATGCAATTTGCCGCTGCAAATTGTTGCAACGTTAGTTGCTTTCCCTCAACACCGCCCACCTCAATTCACTTTATTTCCTTCATTCTTTTATCTATCTATCTATTTATCTATTTGTGTGTGTCTCTGTCTGAGTGAGAGTATTTCATTTTACAAAAAGCTACTTGTCGCTTGCGAAATAAAAGGCAAATATAAATTACTCGCCAGCTTAAGTCGCTCGTAATTGAAAAATACTGCAAGTGCGCAACGATGGCACTCCAGGCCACAAAATAGAAAACGTAAAAATAATCAAGAAATTTGCAGTAAAATATTATTTTTATCAAACATTTGTACTGTGTTTGTTTATTGTGTGCATTGTTTGCTAAGAAAGGCTTTCAAATTGATTTTATTTTTAACAAAATTGTAATATTTGGTAAAGGCTATCACATTTCATAAAATTTTACTTCACTTTTTAAAATCTTTAGATTTAATTTGATTATACTCTGTCTGTCCGACGTAAACCAACTTCCAATTCAAATAAATAAGACTATTTGATAAACAAGTAGATAATTTTCTTAATGGTTCATTTTGACAATATTTTTTGATGACGTAGCTTAGAATATATACGGTTTGTAATGAAAAGCAGCCAACTGATTTTATTTATTAAATTTATAGAATTTAGAAGAATTTAAACTTCTCGAAATTAACAGATAAAATTGAACTCAAATTAGATAAACACTGCGATATTTTACATCGTTTGTACTTTCTTGAAATTATTTTTATGAAAAACTACGAACTGACTTTATCTACTGAATATGTAATAAGTATTGATCACTTCTACAATTCTAAGCTCAATTTTACCCAATTTCGAATAACGACACGACTTTTATTGTATTTATTTTACCAATTTTGTGTGCTTATTTGCTGCTCAACTTAACAAATTAAGAATTAAAGCCGAAGGTCAGACAAGGCAAATAGCTGTAGATCAATTAACAAAAGTACACAGATGGCTACCAACATGGATGGCATCTACCCAACAAACCTGTATAAAATAACACACATCAGATGTTAAATTGCAACATCTGCAGGTAAATGGAAAATGGGAAATGTTGCAGTTTCCTGCAACGTTGCTGTTACAGTTGCTGTTGCCATTTTCATTTGGGGCTGACGTTGACTCATGTTGAATAAGTCAAAATAGCGTTGCACACACATGAAGGCATCTGTCCGGTGACTTGTTTGCAAATGAGACGCGAGAAGTGCAGTTTCAAAGTATGTGGCACAAACACCTTATTCAAATATAAATAGTGGGTCACACAAATTCGGGAGCAGTGACAAATACGAAATTGCAAAGTCTGGCCATGAAATGTGCACAAAAATTTGCAACGAATGCAGCCGCGTTGACATTTTACATTTCACATTTGCAACTGCACCGCGAAAAAGAACAAGTGCAACAATCATAGATGCATTTATGTAGAAACGTGTATGTGCATGTATACATGTATGTGCATTCGTATTTAAATAAATATATTTAATTCAATAATGAATTCATAAAATTTACTCAATGCACTTGCTATATCTATATACCCACCAATATTTATATATATATATATGTATATATATGTATATATATATATATTCAAGTGCATTTGTAGTTGTGCTGGTTGCTTTTCCGTTTTTTATGTGTTTATTTAGTGTGCAAAATATGCGACGGATGTGGTAAATGTAAATTGCAGTTATTTGCACAGCTGTTTGACATTTAACGCAAACAAATTCTTGTTGTTCTCTTTATATCCTGAACCTATTAAAAACGGCTAAAAAGGGTGTAATGATTTTATACAAAATATAAAAAAGGCAGAAGGAAACCATTAAGAACATATATATCTGTCATCAGACGGAAATATAACAAATGAAGATGATTTAAATTAATATTTGTATATTATAGTAATTCATCAACTTCGGGTAAGAAACTACCAAGTCATGCATAAAATATGCTTACATTTGGGTGTGCAAAAGCTTTAAGAAAGAGATGCTGGTTTCAGGGTATATTGTAGTCGAGCTCACTCGACTATAGCTTTCGAGTTTGCAATAGTTAACCTTTTTTGTTTTTGTTATTGCCATTGCAAATTTATGGCCAGCTCAATGTGGGCTCGTGGAAATAGTTTTGTAAATATTTCCATGTCCCTTGTTCACTTGCCGTGATTTACTGCCAAAGGCTATTTAATGCACACGAAATTCACTTTTGATTTCTGAATTAATAAAAATATCAAAGAATTTATGTGACCAAAAAAAATACTACATACATAACAAAAAAATCGTGATTAATTCACATATAAATTTTTTCCGTTTGAATATCGGTTTATTGGTACTATTGAAAGCTACTATTTTGATACACTTAATTCTACTTCGCAATGCATAATTATATAATTTATTGCTAGCAATAAATTATTGTAGTGTTAATTACAATGCTAAAAAATTTCAATGTAAACTTAAAACTGGTTGTATCATTGCAATGCATTCAATTAAAAGCCGTTGATTTAAAATGCTAAAAAATGAGTTTGCAAAACATTTTTTTTTCCTATTTTCTTTTTGCTTTTGAGTGCTTATACCTTTATTAATATATATATTTATCTGAAAATTCAACAATTTCCGTTTGAATAAATATTGCATTCTGCAAATATATTTGCATATCAATTTAACAATTTAAATAAACATATGTTGTTGTGAGCACTGAAATATAAAAAACCACTTTTACCACTGTAAAGTGATACTTGCAACGAAATGGACTTATGAAATTAAAATTTTAACAAATATTCCGTAAATATCAATCAATTTACTGTAGAACTTTAAAAGTTACAGTATGAAACTTTTAAAATAAATTAAAAAATATTTTACTATTGTCTTTCATTCGACAATTTAAAATAATTTGCAGATACTTTTACAGATTACGTTATAATGTTTGCTGTATGTGTAAATAAAAATCTGTAGTTATGAGCTTTAAAAGATATTTATGCACTTCAAGCTTTAAAAGAAATTTATGGACTACTCATCCTGTTTCGACCAGCAGCAGAACAATGCGAAAAGTTAAATATTGGTTGGAGTTTGATGCTTCGGAAAACGCTTGCGGGTGGCGAGGGGGGTGTTCATGGGAATAGGCGCGAATTTGATGAAACGCGTATAGCAAACTTATGGCCCATGGCATTGGCCAGCAGAGTGGTGGCAGAGACTGTGACAGGGACAGGGACAGGGGCAGTGGCAGGGGCGTGTTTAGTATCATACTGATGAATGGAGCGCGACGGCCGCTTGGACATGGACATGAACACGAACAAGCACAAAGACATGAACATGAGCATGGACATAGACATAGAGACGGATATGGAGATGGATGTGGAGCTGGAGCTGGAGCTGCAGATGGACGTGAACTTCGACTTAGACACGCATGCCGAGGCACGCACACAAATATCAGCGTCAAATCGATGAGTTTTCTTTTGCCGCAAATTATGCAAAGCACAAAGCAAACGAAGAAGGTAAAGAAAAGGAGAAGTAAAATTATTGCCGACAGGCTACGGTTATTCACATCACTGCGTGTGTGTGTGTGTGTGTTTTCTGCTCGTGTGGCATCTTTAAAAACGTCTTGTTTACTTAAGAGCCATATGCTAAACAAGTAACAGTGCTGAAGTTGAATCAGCTCGATTTCAAAATACCCTCAACCTGGCTGTTAATTATATATCAGTTCCATTGCAAAAATACGCTTTTAATATTATTATTATTTATAAAATATTAAATATAAATTGGACAATTATGCATTTTAAATATTGCCATAGTTAATCGATTTATATTGCTTGATATGCAAGCGGTATACTAAAAATTTATTTTCCCATCCTCTTTAGATCTTAAAGTCTATTAAATCACAAAGCTAACTCTGATTCTGATCAAGAATGTATATACTCTTTGTGTTTTGAGGGTATTTCCATCTGTCTATACATAAATTTATACTCTCTTAACCCATTTATAATGCGTTCAGGTTAGAATAATGTGTGCGACGTGCTCATTCAAGTAAAAACAAATATCAGGCAAATAACAGTAAAGGTAAACCTTGGAAACATGAATGCAGATTTATAGACAACTTTTGCATAGAACTAGCAACTAGCAAATTTATAATATAAAGAAAAATATGTGGTGCCTTTAAGAAGAGTATTTACTTAAAATCAATTTTAATTTAGTTATTTTCTGCAATTTTTTTAGTGAACTTTAAAATTGGCAAAAATTTCATATCGAATTCAATTGGAGGCAGTCTTTTTAAAGATTTTTGTGCGTATATTAAAATTATGCATTACTTTCAGGAACCTTATAAAAAGTAGGTAGCTAATATAGACACAATGCGAAGCACATATAATGTGTATATATATATATATAATGTATATATAGTCTTTTTCGATAAGTGGCAGCCCCAAAGCTGCTTTTCGGTTAGTCCTTTATGTAATTTTATTAATATCGAAGAAATCTCGTCCATTTTTATGACAAAAGTTGAGTTCGGATTAAACTTTTGCATACATTAAAAAATACACTCTTTTCATTGAGCTGTCGCTTATTGTGTGTGTGAGTGTGTGTGTGTGTGTGTAAAGAAAAAAAAACAGCCGCAAGTGCTTTAAGTTTTGTTTTGTGCCGCAATGCCACAACATATTTCTGAGCTTTGCGTAACACTTATGGATTTGACATTTATATGGCAGTTGGACTTTTGTACAAGACGCAATATGGAACACACACACACACACACACACACATACACATACACATTCATGACTGTGTGTGTGTGTGTGTATGTGTGCATCTTATGTGTGGGTGTGCTATTTCTTTTCTATTTCAGCTTGGAAAACGTGTGGGTTTACAAGCACCGAGGAAATTGTTTTTTTTTTCCAAGCACACAAGTTTTTTTTTTTGTATGTGTTGTTTTGTTGTGTGTATGTGTGTGTGTTTTTTTTAGGGGATTTGGAAGAATTTTTGTTATGCTCATCGCATTTCAGTCACGTAACGAAATGTTTTTTGTTGCTGTTGTTGTTGTTGTTGTTGTGGCGCGTCTAGAGAATTTATGCATTTGATTTCAACTAATTTTCAACGGCATAAATATAATTAAATTCACGCACGTCTCAGCAAATTAGATGCCATCATAAATTGGGCTCATTGCGGCGCCAAGGGAGAGCTGTAGCTACCCCCACCCAACCGTTCTCCTTGTCCATGCATGAAAACTGTAAAAAAAAATTGAAGTGGACTATTAAAAAGCACTTTGGCATCGAGCAGCTGCGGCTCACAGCTAAAAATGTTTAAGCCTTTGCCGAAATCGTAAAACGATGTTCGCTGTCATCTCGTGAAGGGGATCGTAAGTAGTAGGGGCAAGGGAGGGGCCAGACGATAAACCAGCTGCGCGGCTCTAAATCGTGTAGGCCTCAATGATTTTCCAGCAATACAAGCTCATTTTGGGTTTTATTAACACACACAAATACACACACACACACACACACACAACAGTAACAAGACGTGTCAACAGCTTCCGTTGCATACCTTGAGGCGTGCTAGTAACCTATTTATATATACACACACACACACACACAATCACACACACACACACGGTTAGATGAGAAGCTTTTGAGTTTGAGCCATTTGCTTGTCTTTTGCCTCAGCCGTTTTATTAAAAATTCCACACACACACACACACACAGTTTGAGCGGCGCGAAGCGGAGATCGTTGCTTAAGCATGTTTAAGGCAGCCAACTACCAGGAAACAACAACACAAACACCAACAACAATAACAACAACAGCAACAACAATAACAAAGACGGCAACCACCCGCCTTAGCAATTGTTGCTGCTGTTGCTGTTTTATTGCTTTGCCATTCTTACATATTTCACAGCAACACACATCTGCACACACACACATCCACAAACACACACACATTGATACACAAGAAGACGGCTTTTTCAAAGGCTTTTCTATGGGCTCAGTTTTTAAGCCTTATCTACAAAAATGACTGCCACATTGTTGTTTATATCCTGCATCCAAACGGGTCACAGGGTATCACTCTCATTTCTATGCAAATCTAGCAAAATGGGTTTGATAAAATTTATCAGCTAGCATTGAGTTAAAATGGTCCCACAACCATTTGATCTTTGAGTTTTTGAAATATCGTTAAAGTAAATAAATATTTTAAATAAAAAAGTAAAATAAATCACAGAGTATAGAATAATAATAAATGTTGTAAACAAATAAAAAAAATGTGTCTGTTTCTATTTAAATAAATGACTTAATAATCAATTTTATACAAAAAAGAAACTAAATATGTAGAAAAAATCATTTTTGACTTATTTGGAATACGAACACATCTAAACTTATAGACTTAAAAGTTAACCAACAATAACTTTAAACTCTTATTAAATTTTTTTTACATTGAATATTTTGTTATATTATTTGTAAAAGCTAGTTGTGAAGCAATCTTGTTATATTTTATTTCTCTAAATACATCATTATAAGAAATAATTTATATAAATTTTGATTAAGTTTTTATTTATATATATGAATATATTATTAGCAATTATTTTTATAGTATACAAAATGTAAACATTTATTTGTCTTTTCATAGATTTTAAGCCCTAGTTGAAACATTTACTTACATTCGAGTGTCATATTACACTTAACCTACACTAGCCTACAGGGTATGCGTTGTTGTTATGTTGTTGATGTTATCGTTGTTGTTGTTGTTGTTGTTGGCGTCGTTGTCAACACGTTGGTTTGCCTAAAGGGCTGCCACATTTCTCATGCGCTCGCGCGTGTCATATTTATTTATTTCGTTGTTGTAGCATCGCCCCTGCCCCAAAGACACCCTCATCTCATTTTGTTTGTATATGTATGTTTATGTGTATGTGTGCTGCTTTCCGTATCCGGCTTCCCATACAACATGAGTTCAGTCTGCTTTGATATGCTAAAATCGAGCAATGCTTGCATAAGAAAAACGCTCTAATCAAAGTTGTATCGTGGCTTTTTTTTTGCATTTAAGTCTTTCGATTTGGCCAATTTGTTGGCACAAACTGTTGGTAATTCGCAGGCACTCATTTATCATATAAAACGTTTACAATTAACATTTATGGCCTCGTTTGACAGTTTTATGGCCGCGTTTAACAATTATGTTCGTTTTTTTTTGTAGTCGCCGCTTGTCAGCGCTGCTCCATAGAAACAATAAAACCAACAATAAAATAATAAAAAGTAAAACATGTTGCCCCACATTTTGTTCAATGAACTGTCATTGCTTTAATTTTATAGTGCGCTGCCGTGTTAAAAAACACATCTGAGGAGTACACTGCGAAAATTCAACAGCAACAACTGCAACAACAGTTGCAACAGCAGAAGTGGCAGCAGCAGTGGCAGCAACGGAGATCGGCCGCTGTGCCTGGCATGCGGCCAACAACAGCCGCTGCAATTGGTTGGTTGCAAGAACAGCAGAAAGCAATTAAACTTTGGCATTTTGTTTGCACGGAAAGCGATTAAAGTTGTTGCAACAGACAAAGATGCTCTCCGCATATGTGTGTGTGTTTGTGTGTGTGTGTGTGTGTGTATAAAAGTAAGCAACAGTATATTTGTTGACAGCACTTTGCAGGCCCTTTCCTTTCTGAGACTCAATTAGGGCCAGGTTTCTTAACTGAACTTCTTCGCACAAGTTTATCGACTCTGCGAAATGTGCGATAAATTTGCTTCAAGTTGAATGCAACACTAGCGGCCAATTTGAACGTTTATTGACATCGATTGGCTGTAACCACAATCAGCCAAAATGTTTGGCAAAATGTCAGAAAATAGATTCACTTCAATATTGTCTACTTGGTATTTGCCCCGTGTTTTTATCGATGTTTATTTAATCACCGAGTCGAGTGTAGATTTTAGTCGGCCAACGTTAACTTGATATTAAAAATTTAAAAATACTTAAAAACTCATTGATAGTTATTAAATAGTGTAAAAAATATTTATTAATTATTCCAAAGAGGCCAAATCTCTTATGTATCAGTAAACCTTAAAGGCGAGTACAGGTTTTAGTCATTCATAATAAAATTGAATTCTGAAAAAGGCTTTAAAGCAGCTCTTTGAGTAGTGTACACAACTTTTATTAACGAAAATCATATCAGTTGGTTGGAAAAGGAAATTTCTCGTCTGCGCAACATTATGTTGTCAATTTCGATACATTTTCTATGTGGAAAGCAGGCAACATTTTGTGGCACAAAGTTCTGGCAACTGAATACGGCAAGCCAAATGTGATATCTCAGCTAAGCGGTGTACCGGTGTGTGTTTGAGAGAGTTTGTGAGTGTTTGTGAGTGTTTGTGTGTGTCTGTGTTACGTGCTCACATCGATTGGACCAGGTCATCGTCATCGTCATCGACCATTGAAATTCATATTCATGGCTAACGCCGTTGGCAGCGACGTTTATTGAACTTTTTATGCGCTCACAAATTTACTTTTATGTTTGTCGCTGCTGCTGCTGTTGTTGTTGTTGTTGTTTTATATTGCTATAGGTTGTGGTTTCTCTGTGTGCAATTTGCTCGTTTTTTGGTGCCACATCCCTGCCTCTACGGGAGTAATTAAGCCGCCTCAATGGCTGATCAAAATGGCAACGCGAACAGACATTTTGTTCATTTTAGCGCCCACTTTTGTTAGAGTGTGTGGCCCAAGGGGTGCAGCGGGGACAAAAAGGAGCGGTGTCAAATGTTTGGTTTTGGACGCAAACTTGTCGAGTTTTCCCATGAATATTAAGCGGCAGTTCTCATCTTCTTCTTCTATTATTTTTCTTTTTGTCAGTTCCCTTGCCACACCGGGGGATAACAGATATTATCTGCACGCTCCATGTTTTGACAGCGTTTTGAAATTATCAAAAAGCTAGTTGCGTGCAACGCAGCTTAATTAAGCCAAAATGTTTGTATTTTATTACTGTCTACGGGCCGTAATTAAAATCGACGTGCGGAGTCAGCTGGCCACAGACAAATATCGGTCAAGTTATTGAAAGTGTCTGCGGCTTAATGTTGCCACTGCCAATTTTAAGCAACAATTTGTATTTTATAGCGCGAGCTGCAACAGCTGCGGCCCATTATACTTACTATATATATTTATATTATATAGCTGCTGAGATTGGCCACAGCTGCTGTCTAAATATTTGGTGTTTCTTGCAAATTTTTATGTTAATTGCAGACGGGTTCAGGCCCAACCACATTTATTTGCATTGAATGGAGCCATCCTAAAGTATTTGGCTAGCAATTTAGCCAGCGTCTTTTCAATTTGATTTTCCTGCAAATTGCTTTATTTCAAAGAGGCAATAAAACAGAAAAGCAGGCTGCCAAGTCGAAGATACGAATCGATTATTTATATTACGCGTTTATTGGAAGGAAATCAAATTTTTTAAATGGGTATATTAAAATAAGACATGTATCGTCTGCTTAATAGAGTTAATTTATACCACATTTTAATAATTATTAAATTATATTTTATTTAATAATATTTCTATATATTAATATTTTTTATTTTTAATTTTAATATACTGGACTCTAATTGCATAAAAATAAAGAAAGTCATTTTTTTTTCTGGTGTTCCTATTCTGAAAAAAATTGTATATTTTTATTAAATATTAAAGACTTTATAAATGCAATTTTTTTTGGTCTCAGGTTCAGTCAGTCTTTTAATACGCAATAAATGCAACAACATCCACTTTTCGTGCTAGTTTATAACGCAGAGCTCAATTTAAATTGTAGACCATTTTATAGCAGCGTCAAATAGAATTAGGCGTAGGCCTTCGACGGCAGAAAGAATTGGAGCAAATAAATTACACCATTAAATAAAGTTTGTCATTTAAATTGAAAAATAGGAGCGGACCAAAGGTCTATTTTGCAATGACCCTCTGCCCGCTGTTTAGCCATATCCCTTGGGCCAGGCCCCGAGGACACGAGAGGCGTGTTGCTGCTGAAAAATTACGCAATTTCGAATACAACACACACTTACAAATTGTGCACATATGTTAAATTTCACAGCCAGCAAATGAATTGTGTGTGTCTGGATGTGTCTGGCTGTGTCCTTTATAAGTTTCCTATTCTATTTTTATTTTTTTCATGTGTTGTTGTTCTTGTATTTAAGACCAGTGGCGACGCCTACGTGTGGACATTAGGCCCAGTGGGGCCTGAAACGCAAAAAGGAGAGCTTTTGCTAAAGCCGACAGAGTAGGCTGCTCCAATGCTCCCTGGCTCCATCTTCCGCAATGGGGATAACTTTGAGCGACAATCTAAAATAATTTGAGCAATGTCCTGTGTGTTGTCTGTGATATGTGTGTGCGTGTGCGTGTGCGTCTGCCTGTGTGTGTCTTATATATGGCTTACACCTAATACTTAAGCAGTTGAAGCCAGAGGTCATTGACTGGGCCACATGTGTCTCTGGCCCAAAGAGCCCAAAAGACACATTTCCTGGCTGAGGCGAACATAACTTTTATTATTCATTGCTATTCGTAATTAAAAATTCCTCTTGGAGCTTTGTTGGAGCGGTTCTCGGCACACTAAGCCGCAAAAATCATTGTGCAAAATTCATGAGCTAATTGGCTAATTTCCCAAAAAGAGTTAAGCCCCAAAGAAATCGCAGCTTAGCTGCAGCTGAAAATTGCTGTAGTTTAAATTAAACCGTAAAATTAACATGAAAATTATAACTTTGCCGCCGACGTTGGATTTTGGGTGTGGAATCTTTAAGCACTTTGCCGCAAACTTTTCTCCAATTGTTGTTGTTGTTGTGCAAATTACATTGCTGACCCATTTTCGTTTCGTTATTTTCCCAACCGTGTTGTCCCACTGTAGATTGCGTATACGTAATATGAGTTGAGTTTAGCTGCTGGAAATCTTTGCACTAAAATGATGTTTCCTACAATTGCTGTAATTACACGCCTGCCAGCCTGCAAGTTGAGTGCAAGTTAAAACCAGCTGAAATGTGCGACCATTTGTTTATACACACACCAACAACACCAACACCAAAAACACCAACACCAACAACAACAACACACAAACATTTATTTTGGAGAGAAGCAGAGAAAACAATGTATTTTTCTGCTGCTCAAGGATGCGAATGAACTGTACTTTAAGGTCCTTGCGGAGCAGCATTTTACAATTGCGTCTAAAAGAAATACATCTGCAGAAAAGTATATAAAATACATGAAAATATTTTATTTTACAAACTGGTTTCGCATTTCAAAAGCAAATCAGAATGAGTAACTTTTATATTTCATTTTGCAGTCTATTTTATTTCTTCAAAATAAAAAAATACATATTAGTAAGAAAATATAAAATAATATTATATATAAATTAAATCAGTGATTTTATTTTTTAATCTGACATAGAAATAGAATTATTATATGGATTCCTCCTCTTCTTGAGCAAGGGTATGCATTCTTCGCCGTGGAAAATAACATCTGCTTGTTCTGGGTGCAACCACCTCGACCAGAAAAGGTTAATAATTTTATGGCAGCTGGCTGTGGCAAAAGTGCTGTGACTGTTGCAGGTGCAGTTGAAGTTGCAGTTGCTACTTTGCATGTGAAGTTCTTGTTGCTGTTGCGGTTGCAGTTGCAGTTGTTTTCATGTTCTTCCCATAGTCGTCATCGTCATCGCCATCGCCGTCGTCTTCGTTGTGGTTGTAATTATTTTTAATTGTTTCTGTTGGCTGCCGCAGTCTTGCTGCAGTTCCATTTTCCTGCATCAAAATCCTGTAAGCAGTTAATAAGCTGCCTCATGGGCATGTTTGTGCGCCAGCAATTTGCTTGTGGCATGCACTTGTATTTTATTTTTTGACTTTAAAACAAATTTGGCCCCCAAAGTTATGCCAATGTTGACAGCTTCATTTTGTTTGGCACTTTAACGTGTCAGCTTGTGTAAGAAATTATTTATTTAAGTGCACATGCACTTTAATATATGAACGCTTGCCAAGATGATCAGTAAACAACATCTTAACTAACCAAAACTATTTGTGCAAGACACTTTAGCCTCGCTTTCTCGTTGATTGTTGCAACTTTTATGACAGTTGCGGCAACACTTTAGACTCTTCGAGCGGAAGCTCCACAACATTTGGGTCAAGGATATAAGTATAAAGGATATCAATTATTTATGAGACAGCATGGCGTTCATTAGTTCAGCTTGCATTACAAATCTTAATTAAATGCTTTTCTTATTTAAATCTTTTATCCTGAATATGCTTTCGGCATTGCTTCAGGAAATCCTCACTTCTCAAAAAACTTAATTTAGAAGACCACAAAAAGCCGCTTCTGCCTGTTCAGTTGCAAATCTATTTTTTCGTTTAAATAAAAAAATCTTGCAACATGGAAAATTTAAGTTCTTTACTTAAAATTCCCACGCAGAACACTTATCGCAAACGAATTATATTTTCACTTGATAATAACTGCAAATAAATTATATGATATGAAAATAGGCTTTAATTTAATCGGTAATTTGTATGCAATTCCTAGAAAAATGTAATTGATAATTTATGTTATTTACGTGAATTGTGGTTCAGTGTGTGAAAACATTTAATCCAAATCTGACAGCTTTTATTAAAATTTATTGCCAATAATACTAGAAATAAATGTGAATTAAAAGCAGCGATGCGAATTATAAAATTATTTGTATTTTATGCACAAATTATTTGTTATTTTGATTTATTAGATTTTACTTTTGAATAGTGTAAATGTCTTTAACTTAATATTCCAATATCATTTTAATGGCTGATGATTTAATAATAGCTTCCAAAAGTTATGCATATTAAATATGAAACCCTGTCTGGATTGTCTATTAAGCTAAAAGCTCATAAATTTGATATGCAATGGACTCTCGATTAAATAATTTATCATGCGGCGACATAATTTGATTTCAATTTCATGCGAAAAGTTTGGCATTATGACTGAGCTAAAAAAAATGGAAAAGAAGAGATAAAACATGTACACAAAAAGTGAGAGACGAACCCAATATAAACGTTACCTAATCCCCCAATGGCTTTCATCTGCCACAACTCAGTTAATACATTGCGGCTGTGTCAGCGTACTGTTGACAGCCAAGCTGTCGGCCAAAAGAGCATTCAAAGACAAAAAATGAGTGCGAAAAAAGTTTTGCATACATTTTGGTTCATTTTTTTTTTCTTTTTTTTTTTTTTTTGTTTAGCGCATTATATATTAATGATACATTTGCTGACACTGTCTCACAGTTGCCTGAAACTTAATGTGTTTTGTGTCTTTTTGTTTGGTGGTGCCACATTTGGTGTACGCTTTGCTTTGCTTCTGGCTGGCGTTGCAGTGCCACATTTTATAATCCACAATGATTGATATATGCGCGCCTGCCTGCTGCCTGCTGCCTGGTGCCTTCTGCCTGGTGCCTTCTGCCTGGTGCCTGCCTGTCTGTGTCTGCCACAAAGAACTCGACGACTTGCCACATTTATGTATATGAGTGTGCACTCACTTGACGGGCAACAAAAGAATGCGCCTAAAAGCATGCAACGCGAAATATCGCCACAGTTAAAATGTCACAGTAAATTCATATTCATTCATTATGTTAAAATCCCCCGGAGGCTTCGCCCTGGCAGCCAAAACAAAGCAGCAGAGGTGGCATAAAAAACTACACACACAAACACATATATGGATAGATAAGAAGCAGAAAAATTGCGCACTCATAGCATAACCGACGGCATAATACCCTAATTAATAATCCATTTCATTATACTTTTAATAAGTCCAAAATTCTGATTCTATATAAAAAATTCCAAGCTCAGCAATAAATACATTTGTGGCTATTTATTGACTTTCAGTGCGCAGTTTTAAATATATAAAGCATAATATACTCCATTAACTATGGGACCAGAGAATATAAAAACAGACACACACACACACACACACTTGTATAAAACGGACACATGTGCATAACGTTGATTGTCTGTGGCAGAGTCGAGCTACGAGTGCCGCATTCATTTTCATTAACCCGTTTTTAGGCTCACTTGCCACTTGCCACAATCTCTGCTACTGTTGCTGCCTCTGCTACTGTTGCTACCTGCTGCCCCATACCCCTACTCCAGCTGCTGTTCCTGCCTCTGATGTATCACTTGCCCAAATCTCTGTCGCTGTGGCAGCATTTTGTTGCTTTTGTTAGGCCCCAACTGTTATTGTTTTATTTACCCCTTAGCAAATGTGTACATATACGAAAAGATACATACATGTATTGTATATAGTATATATATATAGTATATATATATATATATATATATATATATGGCTCTATTGCTTTTGTTGTTGTCTGGTGTAACGCCAAGTGTGTCATGCGAAAATGAATTGTTTCGTGTTAAATTTTGCATAAATGCTTTGAGGCTGCTCCATATGAGTTGGTATTCTTATTAACCAACCCAAATATGAAATAATATGTAGCTTAATTGTGTCCCCATATCGCAATTCAGTCTCCATTTCAGATGTAAGGAACACCCTAATAATGCAAATGCAATGAAGCGTCAAGCAGATTATTTATCCAACAGCCTGCAAAGCTCAATCAGCGTATTTACCCAGATGTGTGTGTGTGTGTGTGTGTGTGTGTGTGCGAGTGTGCGGAGTGTGTTGACGCTTCGGCACACACAGAGATATTTGCCAGGCAAAGCCAAACAAATGGCAAAATCAGAGCCAATCAGTCGCAACATTTCTAAGGACATTTGAACATATTATTATTAATTGAGCCTTCTCAGAATGCGGAAACAAGTATAAAAGATTAAATAAATTTGCTTGAGGCAACTGCAAATTGAAGCTTAAACAAATAATGAATAACGCAGTAAAAGTTGAGCTCAGCTAATTAACTTTTTGAAGTGGAGCACAAACACATTTTAAATGTCAATTGTTTTATATTTTTTGTTCTCTCTTTTGTTTTGACTGGTTGTTGGCTGCTGAGCACACATAGCGTATACGTGATGTGGCAAAAGCAGCGTACACTTTTATAATATGCTAATAAACATATGGCATTTCATTAAATACATTATCATAAAAAATAAACCGTATTTCGCTCCTGACTAACAGCTTTGCACACACACACACACACACACACACACACACAGAAATTTATGCACAAGATACATAATTTCATTAGCACTTTGGAGTTTTAAAGAAAAAGTTTGAAGGCGAATTCTTTTGTAAAGTAAATACGCCAAAAGCAGAAGTATCCGACAAACGTGCGGGATTTTAATCTGGCTTAATGCTCTTAACAGAACGCAAACAAGAAGCGAAAGCACCAAAAAAAAAAGTAGTGAGACTTTTACAACAATGAGGTAGAACTTGAAGAGTGTTCGCAAGTTGTAAATATTATCGGATTTATATACACCCCACATATACACATTTATTCATCCAGAACAACTTCAGATCATAGCAAGAATAATTTTGCACTGCATACTTATATTATGCATGCGAATATCTTCCATCTGCTTGCATTTTATTTTATTCTTTTTATTGGTTTATTTTATTAACCTGGGATTCTGCATAGCGCATAAACTACTTCAGCGTATTTCTCAACACCATCGCCAGGCATTATGCAAATAATAAGCTCGAACCCGAACATGAACCCCACACAACAATGACACACAAAAACAACAACAGCAACAACAACAACAAAAACAACAAACACGCCACACGGAAGAAGACAAGCGTTATAACAAAGGGGAAAATCCTGTCGGCGCCAGCTTTGAGCCGCATTTACAGTGGCAACAAACAAAAATAACAAGGTGTGTTGCGAGCGTGGAATGCGGCGGCGGGTGGAGGGGCAAAAACAGGAAGCACAAATGTATATTTTCCCCATCCCCTTCCCCTTCTCTTAAGGACCTTTTTGCAATTGTCACTGTCATTGCTGCTGTTGAATGGCACACACACACACACACACATTGGCAAGCAGCTACGTGCGCTATGTGCTTATAATCTGCACTTGCTACACACACACACACACACACATTCACGCACGCACACGCACAGACCCGCACACTGATACAGCTGCAAGGAGAAGAAAAGGATTTATTTGGGCGCTTAACTTGGCTTAGCTGAAGGTTTTAAATGTAATTAGTATGCATGTTTGCATTTCGTTAGCGTTCTGAGAACGGCGACCACTTTTCACATTTTTGAACTTTTCATTATAAATCACGCGCTCATGCGCTTCCCACGCCCCTTCCCCCCTTCCGTGCTTGAAAACGATTGCTGAAAAAATTAATTTAAATAAATTTTTAATTAAACCTTGTTAGCAGAACGGCAACAACCAGCAGCAACAATATGATTTACGAAAAAAAAAATAATCTGCGCACAGCAACAAATTCCTCCAGAGAAGAAGGCGTGGCAATGGGCGATGGGCGATGGGCTTGACATGTGCGTTGCGGTTGTTGTTGCTGCTTCAAATACTTCTTTTTCTTCTTCATATTCTTCTTCTTGTTCTTGTTCTTGTTGTGCTTCAACTGCTATTTACTTTGACTGATGAAGACTTATGGGAGTCGCGGTTATTGCTGCGGTTGTCAAGGTGCACGACGAGCAAAAAGATGTCGCCGCCACTTGTGGCAAATTTGTTTCAAGTGTTCCCGGCCAGCCGCCTGCACATCTGGCATGCTTGCCACACGACACACAACGCGTTACTAGTGGCAGCTACTTAGCGAGCAAAACCGCGACGCTGACAAATTCTAAATTATTTAATTTTGTCTTTATTTGCACTCGATTGTTTATGGCAAGTGGAAAATTTATTTTAATTAAACTCTTAAGTGGCCCACCATGAAATATGACTGCCAAATGGTTCAAAACAATCACATACGAACCCAACTTGAAAAAGCCAGCCAGTTAGAAAAAAATATATTTTAAGCACAAAAATTAGAAAACTGAACGGAGAAATTGAGTGGGAGACTGCTAAGCATTCTGATTTTGTAGAAACTAATTTATGTTGGCCAGTAAATGCTAACCGAAAGATAAATACAACCGTAACAGAAAAAAATAAATAAATTAGAAATAGATTAAGTAATTATATGTTAACCTAAAAACTAAACTCACTGAAAAAATAGTTTTATTATATATGCGGTATAATAATATAGTTAGAATTAAAATTAATATTAGTAATAAAAAACAATTAATAAATCTGAACAATTACAAACCTAGTCTATTAAATATTAAATAATAGATATGTATATCTATTTCAATTCAAAAATCATCTTTTATAATATTTACACTTATCTGCTTCACTAATAAAAGTACATTTTTAATTGACAATTTATTTCGCAATTAAATTTGTGTTCTTTCATTTGAGCATCTTTTCGCACTGTGTAAACATTTGTAGACTTAACAACAAATTAGCTTAAGGGGCATTTTCAAAATGAGTGTTTAACATTTTCCTCAAACTTAAAGGATTTTTCATCAGCTGAGATATTTTTTTGTTTTTCTGTTGTTTGTTGCAATTTGTGTATTTTGTTTGCATTGTGTCTGCTGTTTTCTGCTCTTTTTGCTATTTACTTTGCGTCGCATTAATGAATCCGTTTTATTAATGGCGACTCGTATTTCTTCACTTGATTATACACGTAATTTGCACCCTGTCAGGTTTTTTCTTTTTTTCTTGTTGTTTTTGTCTTTGGGTTACATTCCATGATTTCGCATTGTGTCTTGTCCGGCGCCTGTTTGTGCTCCGTCTTATTTGTGCCTTCTTCTGCCTTTCTCCGGCAAACCAACACATACTGTAATCCAAAACTCATTTCCACGTTGCGGTTGGTGTTGCGACCAAGTGGTCAACGGACAACGGCTTCCTTATCAGCATCACCAGCGAGATGATCATCATCGTCGTCATAAATTAACGTCTGTCCCAATTAATGAATGGGCCCCATTAATGAAATGCCAACAAGTAATGAAAATGTTTGCAACTTTTCGCATGACGATGCCGAAAAACATGTAGCGTAAGAAAATGACAAATAAAATTGAAAAATTTAAACCTCAGCATTTTTTCAAGATATAAAAGATGCTGGAAAAGTTTTCATTTAAAATTCATTGTGTTCGCACAATAAAATTGAAGAATTTAATTGCAAGCTAATAAATAATATATAAAACAATTCAATTTTAAGAACTGAATACATTAGTATTATTTAGTATTACAATTATAACTATTATTATTATTATTATTATAAATATTATTATATTTATTATTATTATTAATGTTATCATAATTAATAAAATTGTGACATTTCATATTTCTCAACTTGAACTTCTATGCCTTATAGCAAATCATAAATTTGTTTACTAGTTAAAGAGGAAATTTGGATTGATGCAATATATACTTAATCATTTAAATTGTATCATGAAAGAGAATCTGTAGCATAGAAAACTGTCTAAATGTATTTAGCCACAGCAACTATGCCAGATAAATTCCTTCCGTTTGCCATAAAAAATAGTAGTTTAAATGGCCAAAAGCGAAATACCAAAAGCAAGCCACAGCAATAGATAAAGTGTGAGTGTAAGAAAGGGAGAGAAAAAAAAGAGAGAGAGAGAGAGAAGAATATTAAGCAAGAAAGAAAGTAAATCATTCCACAAAGGAAATGCATTTGAACGAAAATAAATATATATATATAAATAAATATATAACAGGATAACAGGGACATTCAGGAGCGATAAGGGCCAGGCCTTAAGATATTATTATGCAGTTGTAAAATTGCATTAGCCATAAAGCATAGCAGCAGCAAGAGCAGGCCAAAAGAAAGTGCATCATTTAATACAAACGCAAACAGAAGCAGGCTAAAAGCGGGTTTGGGCCAGTAGTGGTTTGGGTTGTTAAGCACACAAAATGCCTAAATGCATTTGGCTTGGCAAACCAGCGGCAACAGCAGCAACTACCACGAATTATGTAAAAACAAAGTAATTAGTTTTGATGTTCCACCATCCCCCCTTGCACCCGTCTCCCCTTTCATTACACCTTGTTGCAGTTGCAGCTGCTCGTATTTCGTTTGCAACCGTTCTGTATTTCTTTTTTGCAGGTAATTGCATGCAACATTTTACACGCTCAAGTATTTTTAGGGCTTCCGTAAAAAGGTTTTTTTTAATGATTTTTTGCCGCTTCTTTTTTGCTTTTAGGCACTGCTAAATGTTTATTTGCATGCAAAGAGTATCGCATACTTTCAGCAGACCGTGAGAAAAAGAGGAGAAAGTCCAAATATAAAATGCAACAAAAGTTTTGCAGCAGGACTTTAATCGTCCTTTTGCACTGTATCCCTTTAAGTTAAGTCAATTTGCATAAATGCGCTAATAAAAGTGACAACCGGCAAATTACCAATGAAATTAATGGAATATTTCATGAGCAACTGAGTAATTCGATAGCCCCAAAGACATTAAAATCGAACGAGAGAATAAAATACTCATGACTTCCACTGTGATTATTTGATTGGAAGTCAATAAATGTCAGCCCACACGGCCTAGATATATTCCCAATAAATAACACTTTAGTCTGCAAGGGTTGAGGTTAGAAATACCCTCTATTCAATACAAAAATAAAAACCAAAAATTCAAATTTATCGCATTAAATCACACATCGTTTTCATAATGTGCTTAGATCAGGAATGACTTAACTATTTATATAATATAGACTATTAAATCAGCAGCAGTTGCAATAAAATAATTTTGGATATTATTCCGATTTAGCTTTTTTAATCTTATGCAAAATAAAATTTTTCAGCATCAATTTTTATTTAACAAATGTTGTTCACTTATTCTGCTGTCATCTCGTTTAAATTAATAAATAAAAAAATACAAATTTTAATAAATTTAACAATAATAATAAGCTGACCAAACGAGTTTAAATGGAGCTGCCTGTTTTTGTATAGTGTAGGCCTGTCTATATGCCCCATAGATAAAAATTTTGGTCAAGAATCTTGATAGAACCGCTGTGCTTTACACCCAGTTTATATCCAATGCACTGGGTATAAAAAAACAAACATTGTCACTTCATATTCCGAATGCGTGTCTATGTGTCGCAAAGATAAACCGGATTCTTTGGCTGCAGGCGCAGGTCCTTGTGATGCGAATATTTTACATCCATTAACGGGAAACGACCACAAATGCGCCTCGACTCTAACACACACACACACACACACACACACACATAAGAAGAGTGAGGGGAGTGGCAGGAATACAGGATGTTTAGTCATTGTCTTTGGGGCATTTAACGGCGCTTTTATGGCGCGTCCTTTGTGACAAGGATGCCATTGGCGATGCGAGGTTTGACAACGCCGCCTTTTCGACAGCCGCAGTCCCGCTGCGCGCTCTTAGCTGTGGCAGTCATTAAATTGTGAATGCGTGTGCTTGGCAAAAAGGATCGACGGCTGTGTCCTAATTGACAGGCGGGCCACATCAGTCGCAGCTGCTGTGCGCAATGGGCGTGGCAGCGCATTGCGCGAACGCCTTAATTAGGTTATAAAAGTTTAATTATGTCGACAGCAATCAGCGCAAATCATTTGGAATTTATGCAGAAGGCGATGTGTTAGCCCCTCAAAAATAAAAAAAAAAATTATATATACATACACACACACACACAATTGTAATGGTCAATCAACTCCAACTCCGACTCCGACTCCAGAGACGCGACTTGGTTCTGTTTTTTGGTTCTCTGCGCATTAATTAAATATTTAATACATGCAACATTCGTGCAGGGCACTCGTAATGCTAAGCTCAGACTATATGCCCCTCTGCACCCTACACTGAAATAAAAAAGGCTATTTTTGTCAAGTATTAAGATTACTGGTAACCTACTTTAACTGCTCTCGCAGTAGTCCACATAAATATTTGGGCAAAGAATATGCCATGTCAACGCTTTGGGCCAGGCTTGCGCTGCTGTTGCTGCTGTTGCAACTTGTGTCCAGGCCGCTGCATATTGAAGTAAATTTTGTGCTGCTCTTGAGGGATTTGTGCTGTCGAATTGAGTGATGAGTTGGGCTTGGAAAATTACCGACCCGATTGCGTTTTATTAAAGTTTACTCAGCTCGCATTTACTCACATCTGTGTTTGCTTTTGGGTCTGACCAGGAGCTCACCAAAGCGGAAAATCGATTTCGACCGCCTCAGTTTTTGCCACTAAATTCACGTCTTTGTGGATAGTCCTTAAATATGTGTGTGTACTATATGTTTGTGTGTGTGTGTTTATATATATAGTCTGGCATATTTGCTAGTCAGACAAAAGCCGTGGGCATAAATTGGATGTGCGCCAAACTCATCAAAATGCAAAACAAAATGCGCAAAAGTAATTTGTATCCACATATAAAAATATATTTTCTATTATTGGCGCAAGATGCTGCGGTTTCTAGACACTTAAAACAACAACTAAAACCAGCACTCAGTATTAGTTGTTTATATATTCAAATAGGATACATTTATGTATATATTTATATTGACATAAAAGTTGGTACAACTTGTGAAGCATTGCGAAATGTTTTAATCAAAGTCGCTTTCATGTGGCAAATGTTGCAATTTTTGTGGCAGCCATTAATTGTTAACTGAGTTGAGTGACAGCAACAGCAACAGCAACATAAACACTAATAATAACAACAATAACGAACACGCAACAGCCTGTTGGCATACATAATTAAGTATACTATTCAAATAATGCGCATACGCCATGTGGTCGTACATCAATTAGCGCTCACTGTTCACTTTGTGTGTGCGTGTGAATTTATTTGAGAGTTGCCTTGGAATCCTGCTGTAATAGTTATTGTTATATTTGTTATTGTTGCACTTTCAGGCTTCAACACACAAATTTGTCATTATGCGTATGCTGCGGTGTCTAGTTTGAAATCAATTTACTGTCACATTTTGTTTTGCGGTTTTGACGGCACCAGTTTCATGCTGTTGAAATTAATTGTAATATATTCGCATGATGTAAGTTTCAGCTTAAATATGTACAAATATATATATGTACTTGGCATCCTTCTAAACCGCCAAAGTTACTGATTACATTAATTAAGTTAATCAACTGCAATGAAAAATGTTTGGCTAAAATGTTACTTTAAACTTCACCGTGACTTCAGTTTTAGCTTCCGTTTGGAAATCCTTCAGGTCGACCTGCACATTTGTTGACCTGTTAAAAAACTTGATTTAAGGGCACTGGAATATGTTGCTCAATATTCACATTTATTTATAATTCAGAAGCACTCAATTAGGGCTTGTTATAAAATATGCATTGCTAATAATGGTGCTCAATTAATATTTACATTATTTAGGACAACGAACAGCATTTAAAATGATTTGCTCACAATAAGTGGTTATATTTATATTATTTCTTTTTTTATATATCATTTGTTAAAATAAAAAAGGTGAAGTTTATTCGGTAAATTCAAAAATTGTTCTTAATATAACTAAATATATAATCTGAAAAGTTGTATAAAAAGTCACTGGAAATTTTCTGCTTTGCTTTGAAGCTCAAAGATCTGAAAGCTCTGCACTCTAATATCAAGCAGTATATTTATGTAATAGGCCATCAGACTGAATCAGGCTAATACAGATCAGAGTTGTCTCTTTTCATATATTCGAAATATTCTCTGATTAAACAAACTGATTTAAGCCGAAACTAAGGAAACACTTAAGTGCTTTAAGAAAAAGCAGCTAAAATGCGCTCAGATTTTAACAATGGGTCAATAGACGGATGCCTAAGATCCGGCGTAATTAGTTCATAAATGAATTCAAAGAGAGCCTTCCAGGAATGAGTATAGCTAATTTAATGGACCTTATGAAATCATTAATTCTAATTAAATGCGTTAGTTTAAAACGTTGCAAAATATTAGTTAATTGAGTAAATTAAAATATATCATTCAATATTCCCAATTGAGAAATTGAAATCAATGCTAAAAAGTTATTAATGCATTTAAATTGTATACAAAATGCACACACAAAATATTTATAAATTTATAAATAAAATTTTGAAATTGCCAATATGTGTTTGTGTGCTTTTAGCACTTGGGGGAAAATGTTGAGCAGTCTAAAAGAAAATTCAAGTGTGGTTCGAAGTGAGACGTTCTCCGACTGCTCGTCGGTTTGTCAGACATGTGCTCCAGGTTATTGGGAGCTGGCTGGTCGAGAGACGTGTGGAGGAGGGGAGGAGTATAGAGTAAAGAAACGTGTCTGAAAGTCACGCTGCGCGTGTTTGACAGCTACTTGAAAGTTTGCCGCCCCAAATGGGCAAACAATGATCCGAATGGGAGTAGATAGTCAGGTATTGTCAGCTTCCCCCCTTTGGATGGCGTCCCTTCGGAGTTAAACGAGCCATGTGCTCTTAGTTTGGCCCTTCTTCAAGGCAGCTAGTTAAATTAGTGGCTAAACAAAGGAAAAGGTGCTCAAATGGGTTGCAGTTGCTTTTGTTGTTGTGGTTGCTTCGCTTCTTGGTTGCGCAATAAGCCATAAGATGGGCACATAAAGCCGTGTTGTACTTTTTTTGGCCGCAACGCCAGCTAATTTCCAGTGTGGCATTTGGAGGCATATTAGTGTGGATGCGTGGTAATGATGTGGAAAATTATGCAGAGTGCGCGCACCCCATGCAAATTATGATTGTGTTGATTATGATGCATTAAAGTTAAACGATGTCCTTGTTAGAGCAGCGTAGCAAATAGCAAATGGCAAGTGGCAAGTGGCAAGTAGCTGTAGCTGAAAGTCTATAGAGTCTACGAGTCTTTTTGTTTTTTGTTTCTGCGTTGCGAACCTGAAATTTGCATATTTCTATTGGAGACACGTCATCAGCAACGGACTTAAAGTCGGCCTACGTCGGGAGGTGATGGGCGAAGGGCTGAGTGCTGAGTGGTAGAGGTGGCTTGGAGCATAAAATTACAAAGCATTCTGAATGGCGCACTTTCGGACATTTTTATGAGTACGGCGACGAGATGCTAACACAAATACTAAACATAAAAGGGCAACAGCAAGCCAAATACTCGTCCAGGCCAAAGTGAAGACATTAACGCTAGCAGCAAAAGTAACCCAAAAATAAAGTAGAAAATTGTCCAAAAAAGTAGCGACAAGTCAACCTACAAAAAACGGAAAAAAACATGTTGACAACTTCTCCACACGTTGACTTCTAAATACTCTGTTTCTTAATAAAACAAACACCGATTGAAATTGAATATATCCATGGAAAGTCAAATTTAATGAGTCTAGCAACGAAATCGCAATAAATATCAACTTAGCTAAGAAATCATAAATCTTAATACAAAATCTACAAAACAAAAAATATGATAAACTAAAAGTCATGGTAAAAAATCACTCGACTCTTGTTCCTTAGGCAAGCAGAGTGTTAAGGCCAACAACAACAAACACGGAAAATTGTTGCCATTTTGGGGATGCGAGCCAAATGCTGGACAAATGAAAAACCTACGTCGTTTGGCCTACAACAAATGCCGTCATTTGCATGCATTGTCAGGCGCAGGTCGCACGATGTTTCCCGGCAACAGGAGTAGGAGGAGGAGTAGAATCTTGAGTGTGGGGTGAGTGGGGAAAAAGGTCAACTATTTGCCGCTAAATTGGCACAATACATAAGCAACAGCCCTGGTTGCGTAGGTGTTGATTTTTGTGACCGGACTATGAATAAGCCAACGCACAAACTGGACATATTCTGTTCCGTATACACATCTTCTTCCGGCCAGATGCCAAACATATTTATTTCGCCAACTACCAAAAAAGATGTTTGTCCAGTTCATTGTATTGCCTAGTTAGGGTGCTTCTCTATGTGTATGTGTGTGTGTGTGTGTTTGGGTAAGACAGTGAACAACAAATCCACTCAATGCAAATTAGTGCTGGACATGAAAATAGAGCAGATCTTAAGGAGCATCTGGATCTCCCATGGTGAACTGTTGCTCGCCTTGTTGACTTTGGAGCGGTGGCTTTTAGCCTGGACCGATTAATTCAAGAGATTTTAAGTAGACGTATTTAAAGAGCCATCTCATGCTGTGTTATTAAAGCCACAACATGACGCAGCACACTCTTATACACAAACACACACACAAACACACACACACACACACACTTTGTGAGGGCCAAATCAATTTTATTTATGAATTTTTACTCGCGTTTTTGACGCTATCATTAAAAATGAAAATTATGGCTGAAATATCAGCATTAAAATGTTGCCCAACAAGCAATCAAATTCATAATCATAAAAAAGCGCAGCCCCAAATATACGTTAATCTCATTTTCTCTGCAATTTATTTCATTTTACGGCAGTCACGCAGCAACAAAAAAAATATATATAAATTTATATATGTAAAAATATTTACTACAACAGCAGCAGCAACAACCAGAAATATTCGTGTCGCAGGCGGCTCTGCAAAAATTTCAATAAATTCCTTTGCTATTCATCATAATTTCGAATGTGGGGCAAAGTGCCGAGTGTGCTGCACAGTGCACAGTGGGCGTGGTCCGTTGTCGGTGGTCGTATTACAGTTGTTTGTTAAGCGCTTAAGAATTCACATTTAATGAAAGTGCCAAGCAAATATTATCAGATTTTGGCCATAAGCGAATTCCAGACTACTATATGAACTGCACAATAAAGAGCTAAAAGACTATGCATAAATTAATATTTGAATATAAAATCAAACAAATATTTATCAAATTTCGACTATTTAAAGACATGTGGTAAATTATTTCAGCTTAATACACATATCTTCCACCTGCTTTAACTTATAATACTACTCCTCACCCTCTCTTCTATTTAATAAATGAATTAAACTTAAATTATTGAGAAGAAAGCGGAATAAGAAGATTAAATTTCGGTTCGTGATAGTTTGCAATTAAGCTATTAAATTTCAATACTATGCGTAAATCAAATTAAAATATTATGGAGAAAGATATCTTTCACATCAAATTCGTCTTTAAATTATGAAATGCAAAATAGCAAAATTCTATAAATGAGTGTTTTTAGCCTCACTCTCTTCAGCCTTTTCGCCAGGACCCATGCTTAACCCAGTTAAATCATGATGTATACTTTTCAGCCCACAATTTAATTCAAATGACCGCAGAGTTAAAGTGGGTGCCAGAAGGGAGCTGGGGGTGAGGCAGAGAGCGTGTGTGTGTAGCAAACCCACTTAAATGAAAATAAAGTTGTCCAGCAATGATTGGGTTTAAATTTTGTTGTTATTTGCACGCCAGCTTGCAGTCAAAGTCAATTTGCAGTCACTCGACTGCAGTTGCACGTCCCTCAGCAACTACCTCAGACTACCCCACACCCCTCTCGTAAGCCCCTTCAGCATCATGGCAGCTGTCACGCATATGTTGAACACACACACATACACACACACAAAAAAAATTCTAGAACAGTCGTTCGACACACAACAAGGCAGTGCGGTAAACGGATCTACTTGAGGCGACTGACTACGTGCCCACAACTCGTGTGAATCTTTTGCGGTTACACTAAAAGACGTAGCTGCTTGCCTCTCTTTACCGTTTTTCTTTAGCATAAGTCGACGGCACGCGACTCTTGTACGTTGCAGTTGCTGTTGCATCTATAGGAAACGGGATTGGTTGAGTCCCAGAGAAAATAAATACTCAAGTAGCAAAAAGGCGAAAAAGAAGGCAAAAGCAAATTCTCTGCTCGGGAAATGTTTACCGCTGAATATTTTACGCACTGATTAAAGCAAACGCAGAAACTTTCGATGGTATTTGCATATTGCGAATTTTATGGTAACTCTTTTTATTTAAATCTTTCTCACTGCTTATCTTCCTCTCTATCTTTCAGTGTCCTTCTCTCTCTCTCTTTCTCGCGCGTTTTGCATATTAAATAAGTTTGTATACCCTGAACACAGTTAAAATGGGTAAAATGGGTATAATGGTGTTGTGCAAAATTTATGTAACAGGCAGTCGGAAGCATCTCCGACGCCATAAATTATATATATTCTTGATCAAGATCAACAGCCCAGTCAATAGCCATGTCCGGCTGTCCGTCCGTCCGTCTGTCTGTATGAAAACGCGGATCTCAGACACGATAAGAGATAGAGATTTTTTCAGAATATAGTTTCTCGAATGTCCGACGCAGATCAAGCTCGTTATATATTTATCGATAACTGCTTCTGTTTCTCGATTGTTAATACATTTTCCGATAGCAGTAAATTCTACAATTCCACAAGGCTGAACCTTCTACCTTACACTTAATATGCATACGCATGATATTTTTGAACTTCCCAAATTTCATCAAGATCGGATAAGAAACACCCAAGCTAAAATCGAAAATATATTTCGATATTGATGTCATTGTCAAGCAGCCGCAGGTATTTTCTGCATAATATACGAGCACATGTGTGAGAAAGAGATGGCATGACAAACGAAGCTAGTGTCATTTTGTTTTTGTATGAAGTTGTACGTGTACGTATGTATGTGTTTATTTGCATGTGTTTCTAGTTAGCCAATTAGGGATCAGTTTGGAATTGTGAATAAAAATAAGCGATGCATTCGTCAGATATGGTTGCTCATATCTGGGTGCAAAACTATTTTTATTTGAAAATTGTCCAATATAATTAGAATGTTTTTTACGACTGTGTTCAGGGTATATCGTAGTCGAGATTACTCGAATACAGCATTCTTACTTGTTTCATCTAGTTTCCTGTTGCATTTATTGCAACTTGTTCATTTTAGCCATGCTGGCGGGTATGATTTGCTGACTGCTCTTGCCGCTTTTGTTTCGCAATTGTTGCAAAAGTTTTATGCGTTAATGTGCTCAATAACTTGGCTATATATAGCTGGCTAATGAGCTGAGAGCCGTTGGTTGACTGCCCGACCCAGCCAAGCCGTCTAGACGTGGCTAAGAAGGTCCACACATCCTAAATGGTTGCATTCAGCATACACAATGTGCTTAAATCTCAGCACAAGAATAAAAATGATATAAAAATCACTCATACGCATTGTTGCCACTAACCTAATTTGATGTCTGTTTGCGCCCAGCGTCGTGAATTCGTTTTCTTTGCAAAACTTGAAGGCGTTGCCAGCTGCCAGAGTAGGACGAATGGGAATGGGAGCATCTCTGACAGCGAATGGCAGTTGGAGGCGAGCTTATCGGGACTGGGCAAAGCTAATAAAATGTGCTAAATTATGACAGAACGACAGATAGTGGTAGCTGGCGTCGGACAATCGCAGCTATAGAAATTGACCAGAAACTCGCTTGTTCCGCAACTGGAGCCTGGAGCCTGGAGCCTGGAGCCTAGAGCGTGGAGC
This sequence comes from Drosophila dives, assembly GCA_035042365.1. Classification (NCBI taxonomy): domain Eukaryota; kingdom Metazoa; phylum Arthropoda; class Insecta; order Diptera; family Drosophilidae; genus Drosophila; species Drosophila dives. The sequence continues at coordinate 5,630,534 of JAWNLJ010000133.1, read as the reverse complement.
CTGGTGAAATGGAATGAGGCCAAGTTGCTGGCGGCATTTTGTTAAATTAAATCAGAGCACTATGTGCAAAAACTGCCTGAAATGAGGCACATAATCGTAAAAACAATAACAATAGCAAATAAAACTAGCTATGTCGGAGCCATACAAAATTCCAGGAAGAGCAGTATCTTTGCCACACCAAAGATTTTATACACTTGCAGAAAATAGATTAATATTTAATTATTATTTATAAAACTGTTTAAGTCAGCATTTAAAAATTACTTATTTAGGCAGAGATTTTAAAGAATATATAAAATATATGTTAATTATTATTAACTAATTAAACTATGTTTGTCTATATGTATCAGAAGTAATATTTATGTATACTGTTAAGTCCTTTGCTGCGTTACACTTTAAGTTATTTAATAGTAATGCCCACTGCAAGGGTATATAAAATGGCCAACTGGATAGCTGGCAAGCGTGGCTATAAAAGCGACGCCCAAAAGTCTGCAGCAGTTTTTGCTTTGCCCCAATGTAGTTCGCATTGTCGCATGCTTTAACTTTTGGCATGTCACAAACACACACACACACACACTCTCGCACACACACACACAGGGATAGAGTCGGTATACAGTAGTAACTGTGACCCAGCGACTTGCTTTGTTTTGCGCCCTCTGTGAGAGCGGGCAAAGTTCAATGTCTGTTTGGCAATTTAAGTTGCCCTGCTTTGAGTGTTGCCAGTCCAACAACAATGGCAACTTTTGCAGCAAACAATACAATGGCTAAACTGACATAAAACGAGCCGACGGCGGGGGTGTACCCTAACCCGCCCCAACAGTTTGCACATTTTTTAGATGAAAAGCCCAAATAAAATGCGACATGAACAACGCCCCATCCATCGTCCACATCGTCCACATATCGAATCACTATCGACTTTGACAACTTGTCTTTTGTGCATGTCATTTTTTGTGTGTTTCGCCTTTTCCATTTTGCTCTCTTTGAAGTTCGCCCATTTTTTAAAGGCAAATTCGAGTGCCGCTACTTGTCCAGTTTAAATGTTGAGCCAAGGTCTCCGTGTGATTGAAAATGCTCAAATCGATTCGCTTTCCCTTTAGAATTCTGATAGACCCGTACATCTTAAGAGTTATAATCAGTAACTGTCAGTTGGACAACTGCCTTAGCTGCACCTGATTGCAACTAGCATAGAATTTGAAATTCAATCAGGGCGCAATTAGCCACAGTGAAGCAAGCCACAACAACAACTTCAACAACAACATTGACACATAAATTGAATTATGTGGTTGATCGCATGACAATCCAGCTAAATTAGGCTGGCTGTGCGTACACTGAGCGAAAAGTTTAAGGTATTTGAAACACTTACAAAGCCAGCGAAATACCATTGTTAATATGTAAAATTTGATTTTCTTACATATTACATAAATAAACAAAGGTTTCACTATGATATCATGTGGCTTTATTTGGATTTGAAGAAAAGTTTCGGGCTGTTGGGTTTGCCAACATTCTATGTATGTAGCACAAAATTAATCATTAGTACAAATACATTGGCAGTTCAACATGCTGTCGCTGTCAGGAGCACAATCATCAATAAGCCAACAGTCAAATATTTCCAGGGCAGCTTCAGGAGTTTTCCATATGTGGATAAGAATTCAAGTCAGGCAAAGAAATTAAAGATTTGATTAAGAATAATTAATAAATGTTAAATGCAAAGCAAGCACTTTTAAAAATATTTTCTATTCTTCTAAAAAATTCTAAAAAAATAAGTGCTTTATAAAGATGGATCCTTTTTCTATCCAATCACATTTACATTTACTTGTTTCTCATCTCTTACAGAATTTACCATTTTTCAAGAGCTCATTGTGACAATTTGATCACTTTTTGCGGTTAACAAATAAATTAAGCCTATTTCTTGTGAACAGTGAAATGGATATGACAAATTGTGCAACCGTATTTAAAATATAGCTCAAGTCAGTCAAAGATGCCAAAGATTTAATTGATAATGGTTATAAATATATGATAACCATTATTTAAAACAGAAATATTAAATGAAAAACTAGAAATTTTTACAAATTTTCGTATATTCCCTTTTTTGCTTATAAAAAATAAATGCTTTATAAAGATATCAATTGTCTATCTAATCATAATCACTTTTATATTTGCTTGTTTCTCACTTCTCACAAAACTAAAAATTCTTCAAAAACTCATTTTAACAATTTCTTCAAATAAATTAAACAAATTTCTAGTGAAAACAGTATAAAGCATATGAAAAGGAACCGCATTTCAAATATTTATCTGTGATTTCTGGCATATTTATGGAGCGACTCTCGGTTTGGTGTTCTATGCGTTATGCATACGCCATGTGGTTCAATTATTGTGGACTCGCTCGCACGCTTGTCCGGGCATAATTTATGGCTTGGCAAACGTCTACGCCGTAAATTAATTGTCGCGCCTAAGTGCGTCGAGCGGCTGCAGATGTTCAAGCCATGTTAGTGAAAGGGGGGGGGGGGGGGGGGGTGGGCAGAGAGAGCATCGACAAAGTGGAGTCAATCCGAATAGAAAATTGCTGGTTCAGACTCTTGACTTCGATTGTTAAGAACAGAAGAGAAACAGAGGAGAAAAGAGAATGAACACAGATTGGGATTGGGAAATGAAAAATTGATAAATACACGAGCAGGCAATTGGCAACAATTTGTCCACAATAAATGCCTGCCAATGAATATGTATAACTTATGGGTTTGCCAAAAATTACGTATGCGCCATGAATGCAATTATTGTAAAGTGTTTTCTGCGTGAAATAAAAAATCATAATAAATCAGTGTCAGATCATTAGGTCAAGCAAATTCATTACGGGATAATTAAACAGTTAAACAAAGTGTCTTTAAGCTTAAGCGTTAAGTATTGGCCAAGTGGACCTTGGGCGGCAAATGTAAGGAAGCGGAAAATCATCAAACGTGAACTCAAACAAACAGGATTTCCGAACTTCGATTCATGCCCGTATTTAACTGAAGCACTTTGTGTGTCACACACAAACACACCCACACACTCACACACCCACACACACACATACACACTCGATGCGTTTTGGGGTTAGTGGCGTCGTGTTGGGGAATTGCTGCGCTCAGCAAGACATTCCTTCTGAAATTACTCGCAAAGCTGCAACGCCAGCACTTTCTACATTGTAGTGGTGGGGAATTTCAAGTGTGTGTTTTCTTATATGTATGTGTGTATCTGTGTGTGTGATAGAGTGCTTGGCATTGTCAACACACTCACCGCATGGGCCTCACAATTTATTATAGACAGAAGATAAATAACACTTTTGGGTTTTTAATATTGCAAACTGAAACTTTTGCATCTCCGATTTTTGGCATTCCGTAATCTGCTTATAGATATGAAAATAATGTGAAGCGATTGTCGTTAACTTCCGATTTGTGTATTTGCGATTTTTGGATTTAGTTTTAAACGATCTTGCAAATCTTGACAAGAATTTACGAGGCATATCCGTCAGTTGTCGCCATGGGCGCCATTCAGCAAGCGCTTATCTGATTTCGTTTCCGCTTTGAATTTTTTGTGCGGCTCTTCAGCTTTTTTCTCTTCACTTTCATTGCTCAATTCCGCCCCCACCGATAACCATGCTGGCAGCTCGTTGGCATCCCCATCGTTGACATGTGATGCGCATGCAAATGTGGCAGGCGTCTCGCGCCGAAAATGCGAGAATATGTGGCACATATATTATGCGACTGTCAACCACTCTGTGGCGTGGCTGAGATTTAAATGAGAGTTCGTCTGTCGCTGGCTGAACATATTAAATGTGCTCTCGCAAAGTATATTTTAATTGCGTCACGAAATGTATACCACATTAAACGAGACAACTTATGAAGAACTCATTTATCGATCGACTTTTCTCAAATAATCAAGTCTACATAAAGTGATATTTTAATACATAAAATTGTATTTTTGATTCAGCTGGATAATGAAATTGTGTCTGATTTAAACATATCTCAGTAATATAAGTTTATATATAAGCGTATATATTCATCGGTATCCCAAATCATCATCTCCTCAACAATCGTTTTGCGCTTCTTTTGTGGACTCGGTGACTCAAAGTGGGAAGTGGTAGATGGAGCGGAACTTGGCTAAAATCGCTGAAGTGTTCGATTAGACAAGCGGAGTCTGAGTCATTTTTTTCCTTCTTATATGAGCATTACGCATATTAGACAAGTGTGAGTTGTTGTATTTAAGTTTTCTTATATGGCGGCTTCTGCAAAAAATAATAAATTCCCAGCGCGACACTAATAACATTAGCTCAATGGCAACTGCTATGCTCCAAATACTATTTCCCACAGTGGCTGACTGATGCCAGGATATACTTAGTGACAGAGACAAAGAGAGAGAGAGAGAGAGAGAGAATGAGAGAGAGTGAGAGAGACAGACAGAGATAGCGAGAGATAGCTATAGTTCAAGCCAGACATTTCGCCACTGAGCAAGCTATAAAATGGCGACGCATCAAAAAAGTTTTACACACACACACACACACTATACACACAAGGGGTTACACAAAGAAACACACATATAATTCTCACAACGCACTTGAACTTAGCGAATGAATAAAGAGCAGCCACAACTCAAGTTGCAGAGCCAAAGAGACTCTCACTATCTCCTCCATACTCTGTCTCTCTCTCTCTCTCTCGCTGAACTAATGGACATTTACTGTAAATTAAATGCAACTTAGCCATAGCTCAACCCCAATAAATAGTCTTTGGCAAGGACATAAGCTAAGTGCTACAAAGAAAATCAAGTCAAGTAAATCTGGTTTCTCGCACAACAATTTACAAATGATGTTTGTGTGTGTGTTGAGAACAATACATAAATAATTAATACTCAATTGAAAATGCGTGTACGTGTCACGAAATCTAATTTAGAATTATGTGATTATGTTGTTGACGAAATAAACTATAATTAAGTCAACCACTTAAAAGTTTCTCGTTAAGTCAATGAAAATTAATAAATTATGTGTAATTAATGTCAATTATTGAATAGAAACATTTCAGGCTAAAAATAGAATTTAATTTACCAATATGTTAATAATAACAACGCAAATAGAATAGTTAATTTTATCGACAGTAGCCCAACTTTATTTGTATGCCTAAATATAGTGAATAAATAATAATAATTGTGAGGAAGTCTAAATAAGGATAATAAGTTGAGGTCCTTGATTCAGCGTTGTATGTAATTTGTTACAATTATATTTAGAAATACGAGAAAATGCCGTAATCATAATTCAAAGGAACTGTCAGTTAAGCAGTAAAATACCTGAATTATGGCATTCACATATGTGAATAGCCAGAGGAAAATGTAAATAATTATGATGGAAACCAAATAATCATTTCAGTTAACCTTGTCTATATTTGTTGAATAGATTTCTTGAATAGATTTCAATCGGAGCATAACAAGATTTGTAGACACTCAACCAACTTTAACCCGGTAAATTAGTTTTGGTAAATATTGATTGCCATGAAGACTTATGCAAATCTCTCAGCTTGACTGATTTGCATGCCACAATCGCCATCAAGCCCGACACCAGTCGGATGGTAAAGCGGAAACACTTTAGCCACATAATCGATAGTTGAACACATTTAAAAGAGTGCAGTGGTCGCATCTTTATCCCGGGTGCCCTCGCTCTGGGTTTATCTGCGTCTTCAACGGTCTAGACAATTTGTGGCAAGTCATGAGACGCTGCAGCATCGAGTGCAGCAGAGGCGTCAATGTGTTGTCAGGCGCAACTTAACCTGAGATCATGATACATCCAAAACGTCTTAGCCAGGTCCTTGCCTTCCACATAGACTTGAAGTTCACTTGCGCTCGAGGCAACCAAAAACAAACAAAATCGCTGTCAAATAAGCTGCTCGATAAAATGATACCCTGTTTATTTAATCACAGACGGGTGCGGATAATTTTTTTTTTTTAAATATTAACTATAAATTTGATCAGTCAGTGAAATTAACTGCATCCATAAATATATAGATACATATAAATGGAAGTTTCTGTTTGATTTTTAGTTACAGGGAATTACCTTGCTCTGCAAGAGGGCAGACACAGGGGCATAGTACAATGGGGGGAAGATGGGGTTCTTGAACCTTGGGCAAGTGTGATTGATTTTTAAGTTGTTTAGTTATCTGGTGATTGATGGCTGCACAAAAGATTTCAAGGCGTCTGCATACACTGGTAAATTAAACACGCCCTCTTCAACTACGCCACTGCCTCGGCTGCCCGGCTGCCCCGGCTGCCTCAGTTGCCACGGTTGCCACTGGTTGCCACAGCCTGCTGATTCCAGCTTGTTTGCAGGCAGCAATACGTGATATTTGTTGGTAGTTTACTCTTGTCACACAAGCGCGTATCACTAATCATTTGGTCTGTTTGGCCAGCACAAATGTTTGCCCTCGATTAACATAATCCAGGAGCAGAGCGCAATGCGTTTAACGCTCAATTAATGCTGGTTATATAAAAGTAGTCAAAATAGGACGAGAAACTATTTGAAAGGGTTTGCATTCAATTTGCTTTTTTCCCCATTTAATCTAATAGAATAAACGCACTTGAATCGTTCATAAATTTGCATGTGTTATGTAAATTTCATTATAATTTTCCAGCACATTTGCTAATTTGTTGAAAGACGGCTCTTATTGGCCATGCATCATGTCAATTTGTTGGCATTGCCGTTGCCATTTGCTTTTTGCTGTTTTCTGTTCAATGTTTTTGATTAAACTCGCTTAAGAACAAACCAAAACGCAAAGCCAAACCGAAATCTGACAACAGCAGCTGTTTTTGTTCTTGTTGTTTTTGTTGTTCTTGTTGTGGGTGGTGTCTGATCGATAGCAAAGTGGCTCAAACCAACAAAGGCGACAGCTTTGCGCCACGTTTTGCCAGCCAGCCACATCGTTAATTTGCTCAACATGAGCAGGCAGCAAATTTTCCATGCATAAACTTAAAATTAGCGCACAAAAACACAAAAACACACAGGCGCACACACATTTTTGCTGGGATTCATGCTTTGCTCTGTTCTGGTCATAAATTTTATGCCCGCTGATAAACAATAAATTAAGTTCAGCTTTTGCAACAGCAACCAGCAACAGCAACAGCAGGCGAACAGGACACGTATCCTGCCGTTCCATGAGATTTCCACGCATTTCCACGCACGACATACGTGCAAAATTCCAAAGCTAATTTCGATGGTCGACTCTGGTGCCTTGATCCGGGGACGGGAACGGGCATGGGGACGGGGACGGGATTGGGCGCCCTGATTTTGACATGGCGAGTTTTGGCCAGGTCTACTAAAACATAACTTTGTCCGCCTACTTTCTACCCTGTTTCTATTATGCAAATGTAAATGATCAGCTTGTGTATCAATTACCTTGTTCCGCTTTCAATTAATGCCCTGATCAGCACAATGAGTTGAGCCGATTGAACAAATACATATACATATGTTATCGGCATACTCTAAAAATGGATATCTCCAATTTAAGATTACCTGTTCCACAGTAGGAGATAAATCAAACTGCTAATTTGTGTGTTGTTGAAAATGTGTCAAAAGTGCAACACAATACACAAAATGGGATTCCCTTATTCCCTAAAGTCGGGCTTCTCGTCATAGATATGCTTAAATAAACTGAAAGATATCAAATACCAAACTAAATATGCAAATTTTGTTTCAGTTCGAGTTCTTTCAGCCGAAAGATTCTGCATTGCAGCGCTGGAAATGGAAATGGAAATGGCTTCCATTTCTTTGATATGCTTTCTCCATTTTTCCATTTGGTGTTGTCTTTAGAAATAACTACAATTTGGATACTTTGCATATAGCCGGAGCAACTGGAGCACGTACTGAAATGTTGGGCACATTAAATTTAACTTTGTGTTCGAATTCCGCCAGTAAATCGTTAAATTTGTTATCCCCGACCTCGTCACTGAATTTCCAGAAAGGGCATTTCCCTGCTGGAGGCTGGAGGCTGCATGCTGCGTCTTCTACGCATGTGGCAAAAGTTTTACGTATGCTTTGCAGATGCCACTTTTTTCGTGTGTGGTTGGCCAAAAAGTTTTTCTTGTCAATTTGGTTGCGTGCGTCTTTTTTGGGCGCGTGCGGAAAAGGAAATGTGCAACAGCAGCTCTCAGGCCGAGAAGCGACAACGAGCAAAAAAAAAAAACAGAAATCAAAATTGTAACATACTTTTCTGAGTACGATGTACATTTGACTCTTATTCACACCGCGTCCTGCCCGCTGCTGTCCTGCAATACAGTTCAAAGTTCGATAAACTGACTGGCTTCCTGCTTCGTTGTCGTTCTCGTTGTCGTTGTCGTTGACTCATTCAATTATTCCTATTCCAGTTGGATGCATGTGCTCTGCACGCCGATTTCAACCAGCGCTTTGATGTGCAAAACTTTGACTCCGGCTGCCTTTCTCCAGTTGTCTCGTATTGATGAACTTACTCCAGCAGTTGTCTACTAAGTATAACAAGATTCATTTTGAACCGGCTCAGCGCTTATCTAACGTGTTCTGTCGGTTGACTTTTGTGGGGTTTTTGGACTAAGGGGGGAGAGTGGGGTGTTGGACAAAAAAGTTTTGATGCTGCAAAAACATAGTTCAGAGAGAAGTTTTCGCTTTTTACTTTTAGCTATTTGCTAGCCATTTTGGGCTAAGCTTTATTTGCTATTGATTTCGTGTTATATAAGCTTTGCAATTCCTCCCTCTCCTTCCTTCTCAACCGCTTTAAGGCAACATTATTAATTTTCAATTATTTCGCGTTTCATATTGCTTTTGCTGTGCGGTTTTGTTTGTTAATGCCGCACAAAATCCTAGCCTTGAGCTCAAAACGAATGCCTCAAAAAACCTAAACAAATTGCGACGAACAAAGCAATCACCGACGCTGGCACAACAAACACACACCCACACACCCAACACAATAAGGATGAGCAAACAGTTGGAGCAACAAACATGAAATGAAGCTAAATAAATCGGAATTTTCAATGAATCGTAAATAATTCACATCTATCTACAACAGAAAGGGGTGCCACCAATGTGGTTTTAAGCTTTAGTTCCGCACAAAATTGCTCCAATTTGTAGCATATACATAAATAAATATATATATATATATATATATATATATATATATATATATATATATATGCAAACTGTAGCATAAAGCAAAATGGAAACGCAAACAAAGCACACTAAATGCAAAAAGCATATACTAAAAATAAAAATAATAATTGTTTGTTGAAGATTTTTGTGTTTTTCTGCTGAATTTTTATGAGAATTTTATTACTTTTCAGTTTTTGCGATTGCTTGCTGCACCTACCACCCACCTACCACCTACCACCTACCCCAATCCCTTCCCTTTCATTCTTTTCCTCTCTAATACACACATAACCATGTGGGAGACGGTGCCACACATTGTGGCCTGGAATTGAAAGGCCTTTTCCCCATGCAATATGCACAATGAAAATGAAAATAAATTTCATTTGGCACAAGTTTTTTTTATGTGCTCCAACAATTTTACACTCTCTCGTCTCGCTCTCTCTTTCTCACTCTCTCTCTCTCTCTCTCTGTCTTTTGCAGGATATAGCGCTGCGATAGCTCCAACGCCACCAACAACAACAACAACCACAATCTCGCCCTCAAACATGTTGCCCTATTTTGACTTTGATGTGCCGCGCAACTTGACCGTCACCGTTGGCCAAACTGGATTCCTGCACTGCCGCGTGGAGCGACTGGGTGACAAGGATGTAAGTATTATGCAAGCCCACAAATTCGAGTATTAGTTTATGGACTCCCCTCAGTTTTGGCCAGTGTAGCATAAAAAGTGTATGGCTTAAACATGGTCTTAAGCTATTTAGTTTACTGCCTAAAAAATCTAAAAAAAAAAAACCATTCTTTTTGAGGCCAAAAGTAATTCATCAAACAAAATGATTTCTTTCTAGTTTCCAAGAGACAGATTATGCTGATTATATTTGAATAATGTTTTAAAAAAGAAAACACTAAACTGAATTAAACTTTTTTTTAATACATGCTTAGAACATATTAAGTGCCACAAAGCCTACTGAAAATAATTATGGGAACAGGCAACCTAAATAAATCTTTTATTACTGAATATAATATTCTTAAGAGATTTAATCTTTTGAGTGAATAACGTGGAAAAAAAACTAAATTTAGCCTTAAGCTGAAAAAAGTTAAGTGCTGGGCAATACTTGACTCTGCTTTCAATTTGGTTTTAGCTGACAAGCTGCCACACCCCGTTCCAAAAGAACACATACGGGCAAATAGTGCATAGGGGACTTAAAGCGGTTTAGGCCAGGAGACGCTCAATCATTCGGTTTAACGTGGTGTCCTCTTGCAGTGATTGCCTAAGCATGTCCAGCCTAGTCAGTTAGCTGGCCAGCAAAATTGATTGAAGGTCCGCTGTTTCGTGCTGTTAACCCTTCGCCAAATATACATAGCACTAGCTGGACATCATTCAACAAAAGGATGAGGAGAAGGTCCACTTCCAATATGTCAACATCAGCCCACGCAGCGGAAAACAGCTTCAGGCATTTTGGGCACTCTGGAATTTATGGCGCTGGATGTGGCTGATATTAAATGCACAGCTCTCTCCCAGAAATTACAGCTTGATTACTGAAGTTGCACTCGATACGAAAAATGTGAATAAAGCCAGGTTGGGTCTGGTCTGGCTGGCGGAAACGAAAGTGAGGTGGCTAAGCAAAATGACTAATTTATGAGCCATCAATCACGTGACTAGCTGTGCCATCAGCTGGTTTGACATGAGCATGCAGGCTCGTCCTTAGGCAGGACTACGGGCTACAAGGACACGCTATCAGCTTTAATTTGCACCAGCTCATGCCGGAAGCGGAAGTTGTGCGCTGTCAGGAGGAAGTGGGAGGAAGCAGCCAAGCGAAGAGCTCGCTCAATCCAGCAAGAGTTCATCAGAGAAGAAAAAAATAAGAAATAAGAAAGAAAAAAAGCGAAATTTGACTCTCTTAAGACAAGTTTTGCCGACGACTTCATTAAAAGCATCGAAAGTACATTAAACAAAGCAACACGCAAACATTCAAGATGATAGCCTTGCCCTTGAGTCCTAATTACAAAACTGTCCACTTGTGTATTACCAACTACTTAGTTGTTGTTGTTGTTGTTGTTGGCATCGCCTTCCTTCTCCGCCAGCTCCATCTCCTGCTGCTTCTTCTTATCGCAATCAACGCTTGCGTCAGCAACATCGCCACACTTGGGACTGGTATTTGGATTGGAATGTGGATGATGATCCGGATTGGAGCTGCTGCTCAGCAGAGTCATTTCGTTGGCTATATCTGTCTGGAGCTTTGATTCCGTCTCCGGCTGTTTCTCTCCTCTGCTCAGCGAGACTGCGCTGAATGAAGTGGACAGCAAGTGGGGCTGCGACGAGGTGGGCGCCTCCACATCCAACTGATCGTGATGCGTAAACAGGGAAGCCGTCGTCGAGGCTGTTTCTATCGTTAGCTGCTGCACCCGATTTGGGTTCGGAAAGGGTCGGCGATTCTCCAAGATGAGCTTTATATCACGAGCCGACTGCCACCAGCTAACAAATTAAAATGTATCTAAAAGTAAGATAAATATCCCAAACACCCCTGCTTACCGATACCAGGGCATTAGCTGCGACTTGATCAGCATATAGACATTGGCAAAGTAAACAGTAATCTGTCGATTTGTCGATTATATAGTAAAAATATCACTTAAACTGGCATTATTTTTACGCACCGTCATAAAGAGGAAGAAGAGCATCCAGGACTTGGTCCACAGTTTGCTCAGGCCCCAGGACTTGGTGTGCATCGCATAGTACTGTATGCCCACCAGTAAGGTGCCAATGATCCCAAACGCCACCAGCGTCAGCAGCGAGAACATCTGGCAATCCTCTTGCAGAGCGCGCCGGCTCATTGCCCGCGAGTACCACAGTCGCAGCGACTGCAGGCAGGTGTAGCTAAGGAACAACAATTAAGTAATCTCTAATTGTGGCATGCCAGACAAAGTGATACCCTAAAAAATATAGCACGACTTTTATCTCTTTTATATCACTTTAAATTCCATCTGCGTTTATCTGTCATGCAATTTCCTGGGCAATTTTTAAGCTTTGACATAAACAAATTTAAATTTTATGCAGAAATATAAATGCCAAAAAGTTTCTCTAAATTTTATCAATTTTCTTATCTATATTTATACAAATGCAAATTGAGAATCTAAATACCAAGTTGAAGTGAATAAATATCTACTGGTCGCATTTGACAGATTTAAATGGGAAAATATTTACAAGAAATGCAAACTTTCTGCTTTGTTACCAGTGTTTTATATTACCTGTTTGGATGGTAACAAAGCAGAAAGTGGCAAGTGTTGTTACTGATTTGTAGCAATTAGTAAGCCGAGTTGTTAGCCCGAGATCACTGATTAAAAGTCCAAACAGCTAACGCCTAAAATATAACTTCTGACGGCTGTTAACTGCCGAGATGATGATGATGATGATGATGATGATGACAGTCAAGTGACACAGTTGGCCCGTTGAGCTGCTGCCACTTGGATTGCCAGTAAGTCGAGTACATGGCCAGGATTCTCACACAACACATATACACACACACACACACACACACACACACACACACACACGACACACACACACACGCACACACACACACACACAGTCACTTACCGCAGTGTTTGCTCCGTGTTATAATGAAACTGGCACAGCTCACAGATCGTGCAGCGCGAGGTGCTAATCCAGCGTTCCAGGCAGTGCACGTGCACAAATGTCAGGGAGCCCTTGCACAGACACGGCGACACCAGTCTGCAAACAGAAGGATGTGACATGAGGAGAGATGCCAACAATCAACAATAATAAAAACGGGGATTAAAAGTGCGGACAAAAGAGTAAACAGTTTAACCAACATCCGCATCCAAAACTTTTCAACATCTACACAAATACATTCATTTTAATGTAGCACCCCCCCTACTGACGACTCCTCTTCATTTGGATATATTTTGTATATAATATGTGCATGTCTATATTTAAATTTAATTTCATTAAATTGTCATGCAATTAATATTGTTCCATTTTGTGGCAACATACAAATTTAAATATTAAGTGAGACTCAGTATCCACTAAGGGAATATGCTATAGACAACAATTTAATTTACTTATTTTACTATTTCTCATTATTTATTAATCACCTTTGAAATATATCGATAAGATTATTATTTATAATAATATATTTTACTAAATAACACTTGAGCTGCGCTTCGAAAAACATTTCTATTGTGAATGATAAGCATTATATTCGAAGATTCATACTACTTTACTTATTACTTATTTTACTATTTTTGAATAATTATTAATCATTTGTAATTATATTTCTAAGATTATTATTTTGAATAATATATTTAGGAATTTAAATAATGAAGTGCTTGGCTCTAATCAAACTTGAACTGAAATTAAGCTTAAATTAAAAGCATTCTAATCCAAAATAAATAATGCTGCTAATTACAGAAAACTTTAGTATAAAATATTTATACACAGAAAGTGGATATGACTATAAAAAGCATTTAATTCCACAGTGAAACTGTCAATTGATTATTATCATGTGTAAGCACTGGATACAATTATGGATTTACTCATATTTATTTGCAGACTTACTGTTCAGGATTATCAGCATAATTACAGATATATATAATTATAGATATATGCAAATGCATTTGTTTACTTACTGTTCGGGATTATCAGCATTGTGGCAGATGCGACAGACGAGGGAGCCAATCGATGGCATCGATGCACTGGAATGCGATTCGACGATGTCCATGTTCAGGTTGTTGCACTGTGTACAGCTGTCCTCGGAGCGAGTTGGCTTTGATGTGGTCTGATCGCTGGCAGCTGAGATTGCAGTTGAGATTTTTGCTGCAGCGACAGCTTCCTCTGTGTAAGCCATCAATTGGCCGACTTTGTCCACATTTTGGGATAGAATCTGAAACTGCACATTGGGCTTGAGACCCAGGGAAATTGAACAGCCGGCTTTATCGATTGGTTCACTCTCCTCCTGCTTGATGGTTTTGGGCAGTGACACTGTAGGCTCCTTGGAGTCGATCACAATAATAGAGGGGAGAGTCTCACCGGCGCTGCTATGCGAGACAACCTCATCGACTTCCAACTGCAAAAAGGTATCCGGCTTCACCGAGTCTTTGCCATCAGTTCTGGATTCTGAAGTGACCAGTGTCTTTTTATCCAAGCCAAATTGTTCGCTCTCCATTCTGTTTTGTTAGAGAGACAACCCTCGGTCTCTCTATATTTCTCTGTCGCTATCTGGCTTTGTATTAAATTGTGGTATTCGATTACTAAAATTTTAACAATTTTCTCTAGAAAAAAATAAAATATATTTCTATTAATATATGTCACTCAAATTAAATATGTTTAAAGACTAGTTCAGAGACTGCTGAATTCTGAATGAATGATGTGCTTAGTGATAGATGTGATAAATCCTGCCAACTTTTGTCATTACACAGATCAAGTTTCTTTACGTAATCTCAAACTATTGAGGTGATAAATTAATTCAATTTTGACCATATCATGGGAAACTAATCGAGGTATATTCTGGCAAGTTTCATCCAATAGAGGAAAACTACGTAATTGCGACAAATTCCAGGCACAAATGGGAACTCATGGCCATCATGATGAAATCACAAAACTAGCGTACAACTTCTGAGTTGCCAAACTCCTTGAACAGCAATCAGTAAATCAGTTGCTTTTCGGAGGAGTCGACAAATAAAAAAAAAGAGGGAATATGGAAGCAAACATTAATTGTAATTGACAGACTGGAACCGCGCGCCGTCAGCCACAGCTACTGGCCATAAACTCAAATTGAAAGTGTAACAGTTACGGCAAATAACTTTGTCGACGCTCCAATCCAATCCAATCCAATCCACTCTACTCCATTCCCATTCCATCTGCCTGGCTCCCCACTCAGCAGTCAATGGGACGTCTATGCGCTCCAAAGTTGTCGGCCTCTACTCTGAGGTAATTTATGCTCGCGCTGCTAGTTCGTTAGGCTCCTCTGCAAATGGTTGTCCGGATTGTGTGGGTGTTGGAGTATGTCTTGTCTGTGTGTCATTACCATACCAACTGCAGCTTGCCCCTTTTCTACGTGAGCTTTTGTTGTTTTTTGGTTGTTTCTTTTTTTTTGGGTGGGGGGGTTGGCACCGGAAGCTGCTTGGATCAGCTTGTTCAAGTTGACTTCACAGGACTTCAGCCTGTGGGCTGTTGATTTATTGCGACGGGCTCAAGGCCAACACAAAACATTCTCATAAGCGCGTTCGGCTCAACATCCACGACATGAGACCCATCCTCCGCAATTTGGTCATGTACCAACAACAAGAGTCAGTCTAAAAAAAGACTGTAAAAAGGCAATTTATATGTTTATATCAAAGAACAAAGTTTAGTCGGCGAACCCTTTTTAATACCATGGCCACTTTGCATGTTTCTGACGCGTTGTCCCAAAAATCGGTTAACAACTTTGTTTACAAACTGGGCTAAAAGCGTAGAAAATGGGAGAAAGTGAAAAGTTAAGCACTTCATTCGCGATGCGCATAATTTAGTTGTCTAATAATTGCACTGCAATCACAAGTCGATGTTGCGTTTACTTAATGAATGCACTTGGAGACTATTAAATGATCGCCTGATGACCATTTCATTTAGTTGTAGATGAAGTTCATTGGAATTTTGGGCAGGGCAATTTGTATATAGGAAAACAAGGAGCAGCCCAGCAGCCAAGCAGGCAAACATCAGCAATTTCCATTGCGTTTGCAATTTTAATGAAATTTTCACACCATTTCCGGCTCGGACAAAGCAGGAGTGTTGGGTGCCGTCTGGCACAGGAATAACATCAACAATAGCTGCTCTCAAGTTATCCTTGGAGCTTCGAGTTGCGGCCAGGAACAAAGTCTAAAGTCGGCGCCTTGGTTAGAGACGCAGAAAATGCGTCAGCAAAGTTTTTAATGTATTTTCGCCAAGTTTGCAATATACACAAACACAGTTACATTTACAGTTACCCACACACATACACATACACGGCCATGTACACACTCGGAAACTTCGTTCATTTCGCAGTGCTATAAAATGACAAAAAACAAGCATCGCATCCAAAAAACTGAAACAGTCAAGCGAAACTTTTACTCACCGGGCAGCCCACAAAGTGTTAAATAATATAAAACTATGCTTGGGGTATTTATTTAAACCTAAAGATATTACGAAAATCATACCCCGAGTACAAAAGTTTACCACCTGCATTCCGCTCTATTCCTCCTGCCCCCACAATGCTCTCTTTGAAAGTATCTTGATGTCCTGTTAATACCCTGGGGAATAACACGGAATATGTTGGTAGTGGTGGCTGTTGCTCGGCCTGCTGCGTCACTGCCTCACTGCTTACTTGGCTGAAACATGTGGCAAGGCTTTGACAAATCTCCAGGCAACGCTGACTTAAGCTAACTGATTTCCAACAACACATATCTACATTTCTATGTAGAGTGTGTGTCTGAAAGTATTTGCTGACGGGTCTGCAAACTTTTCAATTTAGCCATTCAATTTTGTCTGCAAATTAAATATTTACCTGTTTTGAGCACAACACATTTCGTAACTTAACTAAACTAAGTAAGCCATTTCTTATAGTTTTTTGGCTAGACAATAAAATATTAATCAATGCTTGTCTGATATTAAAATAAACTTTCTTGTTTAACCAATCGTTATTCATTTAAATAAATACATCATAATTGTTTCACAATATACATTCATGTTTAATCATGTTTCATATATTTTACGAGGTGTGTTCAAAACGTATTAGGAATTATGAATTTTCGCGGGTTACGTATATTCGAATTTCGATTTTTTGTGGCGTTATGTTGCTACTCATGTCTCTCACTTATGCCGACAAGCTCGGCCATATTGAATGTTCAATAATATGTACTTATATTATATTTATTTTTTATGATAAGATATATAGTTTGAAAACTCCTTCCAGAATTCCTCAAGTTATCCTTCCATACTCAGTCTGAAATGATTAAATAAAATATTTTTTTTAGTTGTTATAAAAATGTAGTACAGTCGTGGATAAATGATTTAGTTTCAAGTTCATTTGGCGATTTGGTTGAGCCTTGCTTTCGCTGACCAATTCTGGCTCCTTGCTGGAATCGTAGGCGTTTTATTGGAATTGGCAATGCATTGGCTTGTTGGGAATGGCGTGGAATGCAGGATTTTTGTCGAGTCTATGATGAAAAACATAAAATTGCCGCATAAAACTTTTACAAGCAAATGAATTTTATTTTTACGTATTACGTGACCGTTTCCATTCGGTGCTTGCGCCATTTTCATGACCAGCTTTTGTTGTGTGTTGACTTTAGCGTCAATCCAACGTATTTATTAGAATCGGCTTGGATCAGGACATTGGCCAGCCAATAGTTGGCGTTGCCATTTGGCAAAAGCAAAGCAAAGGATTCAAAATGAAAGGATAGTAAATGATTGTTTATTTTCGCCATTTACCCGTACTTGATAGTTCCGCCAGTTTGACCAGTTTTATTCTCAATGATTTTGTTGTTCGCACATGCTCCAATTCCTTCTAAATGCCTTAAGTCCAAGCCATAAGGTATATTAATGCGACACAGCTGAAGAAAAAGTGGGCAAGTTATTTACCTCATATTTTACATTTATGTTAGCAGTCGCAAATATTGAAACTTTAATTGAGCACAGCATTTGTATATATATTTGTATATATTAGTAATTTTGTTGGCATTGCAAAAGTTCTAGCAGCAGCGTAATTAAAATTGAGCATCACAGCAATAATAAGTGGGAAGAGCGAAAGAACAAAACTAAGGTCATTAAATAAATTGAAAACAATGTGCCAAAAGGGCACAAAGGTCGAGCTGGGCGAACAAAAAGAAATCACAGCAGAGAGATACAAAACCAGGGCTAATGGTTACCCCAAGGATCCAGGCAAGGCAAGGCAAGGCAAGGCAAGGCAAGGCAAGGCAAGGCAAGGCAAGGCAATCAAATGAAAATGTAATTCAAGCTCTAATAAAAATTGCCCAAATAAAGGCCAACAACAATGGGTTCACGGTCTATTCCCAGCGAATGGCATTAGAAACAATTCGAGAATCGAAAACAGGCCAAGACAAAACAGGACAGAACAGGACAGGATGCAAAATGTCGCCGGCTTAAAGACTTTGCAATTGTCTGAGTTATTTATGTAGCTGGCGCCATCAAAATGTAGGTTTGAGCATCGATAAGAGATACTTTCAATTCCAACTCTTTGCTTTATACGCTTTGTGAAGGTTGCGTTGCTTTGTGACCCTTTTCACACTCATATGCGGATTTGACTCAGTTTGATTTTTTCACCTTGTACCCTTTACAAATGAATAAAGAAAAAGGTACCATAAATTCCAGAAAATCTTTTAGTAACTGGCAGTTGAAGCCATCAAATGAATATGCTTTGATCATTGTGTTCATATAGCCAACATCAATTGATAAATAATAATAATAAAATGTACGACCTGTTTTTTTTTTAATATATGGAAATGTGCTTAAGGCTAAAAACTCGAACTTTTCAGAATATATTTTCAAGAATATTTTACAAAGGCACCCAATAATCTATTTAAAATTCATAAAGAGGAGATTGTTTTGATAAAATTTTTATCGATTTGGTCAGATATAAAAAGTATAAATATAAGCAAAAAGCTGTATACAGGGTATCTGCAACGGAATCACTCTCCAAATACTTTTACTTTCTTGTTTATCATTTTTATTTTTTTGCTGTTTGTTGATTAAATACGTAAAAGAAAAGCGAAATGCTAAAGATTAACAAACAACCGCTCGCAGCGGGAGTAGAAGGAAAGAAGTATCAACATTTTGCCACGCCCGAAAAAAGTAGCAAAAAAGTAAACTTTGCGCTTTGTTTGTGCTGCAAGTGGCAAGTGGCAGTGTGGCAGTGTGGCAAGTGGCTGTGTGGCATGGACAACCAGTAACACTGTTTACAACAGCGGGCATACAAAGCGCCGTTAAACGCACTTGGGCAAAACTTTTAAGTGCGGAATTTGTAATTCTTCAACTTTACAGACACCAGAAAACCAGCGAACTGAGCAACGTTTTTATATCTCTCTCACTCATTCCCTCTCTTTCTCTCTTTCTGTTTGCAGGTCTCCTGGATACGTAAACGTGATCTGCATATACTCACAGCAGGCAGCACCACCTACACCTCCGATCAGCGTTTTCAGGTGAGCACTTAACGTATTCCCTCCTAATTTACGACTTGGAGCATTTAAGTATTATATTTGATATATTTTTATACTCTGAACCCATTGAAAATTGGTAAAAAATGTTTAATGGGTTTTTGCAAATGTATGTAACAGACAGAAGGAAGCATATCCGACCATATAAGGAATATATATATTCTTGATCAACAGCCGATTCGATAAAGCCATGTCGGTCCGTCTGTCTGTATGAACACACGGATCTCAGAGACTATGACAAATTGAAAATTAATTTTCTCAATTTTTAAATTTAAAATATAGGTTCTCGTTGATCCGGCATAGGTCAATTTAATTTAATTTTATCTAAAACTGCTTCGGTTATTAATAAATTACAACTTCCGATAGCAATTTTAAAGGCAGGATCTTATAATTAAGCCATAATATACAAATGCATAATATTCATCAAATTTCATCAAGATCGAATAAGAAACACGCAAGTTAAGATGAAAAATTTATTCTGATATTACCTACAATTGCTTGAATGTATATATTTATGTCAGTATATGCACGTATTTTCAGCCAGCCAATTAGGGATCAGTTCGTGCATTTATATAGAAATATGTTTTTTTACTCTGCAGTAGAGAAAAAATGACTTAGCCTGGGTGAAAATTTACCTATAAAATTGGAATATATTTAAGAACTGGGTTCGGGATATATCGTAGTCGACATCACTTGACTACATCATTCTTACTTGTTTTGCTTTGTTTTGTTTCTTAGGTATTACGACCGGATAACTCGGCCAATTGGACACTGCAAATTAAATATCCGCAGCCACGCGACTCCGGCGTTTACGAGTGCCAAATCAACACCGAGCCCAAAATGTCGCTTTCATACACATTCAATGTTGTGGGTGAGTATAATTCAGGGAAATCTTTGAAATCAATCCTGGCTATTGGACACCTGACTATTGAGTATCAATATCCTGTAGCTATTGAGAACGCCGATAGAATTTTTATTTTTGCTAAGAAGAAGTGAAAACTAAATAATGCTTAAATTTTTCACATTGAAATTCGAATTCTTTTTGTTGGATTGAAACAAGTTTGGTTTGCAATTATAATGCAATCATTACTTTAATATAAATATATCAATGGAAACTTTCGGTTAATAAGAATTTAAGCAACATTAAGAACAACTTTAAGAAGAATCTTATAACTTTAAAACTCGAGCCAAAGGAAAATTAATTTTCTGAACAGGTTTGAAGGCACTTGATGGCCATGAGTTGGGTCCCAAAAGCAGCATTAAAGAGCACATGACACAAATGAGTGACCATGTCGAAATGTGCACATTTGTTGCCTGGAATTTAGTTGTTTGCTCAGCCAATGGCAAAGCCAACAAATATCGACAAGTCGTAATGCGAAGCTGCCTGCTAATAGCCAATGCGAAGCATAAAGAACTTCAGCCTTTTGGCAATTATCATAACTTTGGGGGCTAAAACGGCCAAACCACATCCGACAGTAGGCAAATTCACAGACTAAAAACATTTGCCAAAATTCCAATTCCTTGTACATTTCACATTTTAAAGGCTGTTGTGGGTGGCTATGCTAAAAATTGGTCACAAAACCACTGAAGTGATTACTTTTATGAGGCAGTGTGCGTGTGTGTGTGTATGTGTGTGTGTGTGTATGAGTGGAGGTATATGCTTTTCAAAAATGTACGGCAACATCCATACTGCATGGAGCAGATACAGTTGCTGCTAAGTCTAATGTTTGCCTGCTGCATGCAGCTTTCATGAGCTTAAGGAAGTCATACAATATGCATGTTATTTACACATCACATGTGTATGGGTGTGTGTCTGGGTTTAGCAGTGTTTAGTGCTTATTGTGTGTGTACTACAGCCAGGTAAAGCACACCGTGTGATTATAAAATTGCAAATTCGATTATGCCCAAATTGACTTTCTTGAATTTTAAGGTTATTTCCATTAAAACGGTTTAGATTCAGGCGAAGCAATATATTCCGGACTTAAGCAAAACATGATTTATTTTTGTTATACTGCAGATAAATGAATAAGAATGTAAGTCAGGATATCTTCAAGTCGATCAGTTCAGCCTCTTCTTTTTGTAGTTGTTTAGCCAAAAGATTGTCGCCTCTTTGGCTTAATCTATGGGGTTTTCTACTCCTGCCGTGTGCATCCAATGGTTTTCTTTGTTTCGCAAACACCTTTAATTAGTGTTGGCTAACACCTGAAAAGAGAGGGAGAAGGGCAGCTGAACGTTCTGCAACAATCGGTATAAAAACCTATAGCATAACAAAGAATTGGCAACTCAACTGTGACCTCAACGTATCTTTTATATATGGCTATTATTTATAGCCATTTAAACGTGTGGCTTATCTAGGTAACTTTTTATCTGGTCTACGGGGGAGTGCGTGGGGAGTGCGGTGATGCTATACAATTTTTATGCATTTTTTGCTCAGTGTTTTTTCATTGCATTAGCAATGCAGTTTTGCTAAAAGTTTCTGGTGCGGAAGAATGCCTTCAATGAGCTTATTTGATTTCTGATCTCCATAACTATGCCATACACCACAAGCGACTGTGCATGTGTGTGGTGTGTGTTTGTGTGTTGTTTTAGCAAACTTAAATGAACCTGGCCACATGGTCAGCAACTTTGGTCCGATTAATATGCCATGGTCAGCTTGAATGCTATGAATGTGTTTGTGTTCATCCATAATCACACACACGCAAATACCCGCACACACACACACACACACACACACACAAGTTAACACGCATATGGGTGAAGAAGACAACAACTTGACAGACTGACAGAAGCAACGTCAAGTTGGACATGCGCTGCTTAGACGCACAGACAATGATCATAAATATTACATTTGTGGAAATGCAAATGACTGGCAAGCTCCAAGCTCCAAGCTGCATGGGGCACGCCCAGTGGTGCTCTAGGAATACCATTCCGCAGCTCATGTTTGTACTCATTTGAATGCCCAAAAAGAAATGTTCATATAAAATATTCGACATGCCACTCAAGTGGAAAGCAACAACCCAAATGTTGCCACAGTGGTGCAAAAGTGCTGGCGGGTTTGCCAATTGCTTCGTTGGATAACCAAATGATTTAAAATACCAAAAATTTGGTTTTCAGAACTAACAAAAATATATTCTAATACAACGAGATTTTGGTATTTTTATAAATATTTTAACAATGTATTAAAATTTCTACAAGGCAGTTTCTGTAACCTAAGATATTTTCGCCTGACTGTTTCAATTAAAAAAAATATAAATTATCTTACAAGGCAAAAATTTAAAAATAATATTTTAAAATTGGTCACATTTCTGTAATTAAAATATATTACAAGGCTCATTATTGACTCTCTACCAAAAGTGAATTTTCTGCTTAATGTATATATTTCAAATTTCTGGGGCATTTGATTATTAATTTCTTTAGACCTCTTCTTTTATTAAGTAGATACCACTGTAGATGAACCGCTGCTTTTGACGCTATTGTCATTGCACACATCTTATGTTATACCAGACTTTTTTATGCGCTTATGCAAATGCAAATTATGCACTAAAAATTCCATAAATTTGTTTGTTGTTTTTTGCCACACTTTATTTTTTGTGTGTTAGTTAAAATTCCATTACAAAGCAAGTAGCGTCCCATGAAATAAGAAAAAAAAAATTCACAAGATGGCCGAAACGCCATAAACATCAGTCAAAATACTCGACCCCACTGAAATACTTTGAACACTTTAATGCAAAAGGAGGCGTTTCAATTGCTTAAATTACCAAGTTTACTACCCAGTCTCGACAAGGTGTCAAACTATGCAGGAAGTTGACTGCTCTGAACTCAACTCTGCCACTTCCATTGGGTAGGAGAAGTGGGCAGGACGGGACGGGACGGGGGACTGTGAGTTGCTTGGGTAGATTTTAATTTGGAATTTAAGGAAAATTACCAAGCTGCCTGCTGATAAAGAAGGCAAATTGTAAATGAAATTATGTACTTTGTGTGTGCCTCAAAACAGACGACAAGAATGGAGGCAAGGACCTTTCGAAAAGGTGTTGTTGATGCCGCTAAAAAATTTGTTTACCAGCGCGAAAGTAATCAAGCGTAACTATACAATAAAAAAGCGAAGAAAAATATCTGAAAAAATAAATGGCTGAAGAGCTGCCAGCCAAGACACAGACTACACTGCTTGTCAGCTGCCACCTGGTTGAAGAGTGCGAGAACCGTGGATTTTAAGCAAAATGCTGGCAATTTAAATGCGCACCTCAACAGAAAATGAAGAAGAGGATGTCTGTGCAGCTGGTTGGCAAATGGGTAGATTGCTAGATTGCTCTGCAAAGAGTCGCTCAACAAGCCAAAGAGTCTCCTTTTACTCCATCCCTCCCCGCGTTGCCCTTGTTGACATTAGCAGCCAGCAAATTGTATGCAATCAAGCGCAAATAATTTCTTTGCCGAGTGAACATTCAAGTTGTGCGATTTTTATTGCACAATATTGTTCATTTGAGGTAGGGCCAAAGAGCACTTTTTCTAAGAAGGGAAAACAATACAAATATTTCAGAAATATGAATAAGTCTCTCACACAACTCAAAGCTGACAGAAAAGGTTTATAAAATACAGGAAAAAACCAAAAAGAAAGCCTGCAAAAGACAATTATTTTAATTATTAAAGTTTCCAAATAATTATTTCAAAATTGGAATATACACATTCTTCACGATATTTCCAATATTAGAACATTTTTATCTTTACAGTTTTTTTTGCAATTTTCTCAACGCAAAAGCACTGTAAAATCTATCGCTATTTTTTTTCACATTTTTCACATTAATTGCACTCTTAGAAGCATTCTTAAGCACTTACCTACTTTAAGTAGTTCTTTTATTTTTAATTAATCATCAATGCTTAATGACTTGAACATTAAACTCGAACATAGCTATATTATTTGGCAAAGTGCTCGTTTGACTGTGTTTTATACTCAGATATATTCTGGATTTATTTCTGTGCCATTTTGAGTGTAGAATATTAGGAGTTGGCCATTAAATAATATTGTGAGTGAGCAACTCTAAACTTAATAATAGTCGTGCTTTGTTTCGCCATTCGGAAAATATTTAGTTAATTAAGTAATTACACATTAATTACATTCATGTCTAAGCAATAATAATTGATAAATGGTAGTTAATGGAAGCACTTTGAGCACTTTATAATTCTATTGCAATCCGCTGCAATTTCTGTAACAGACCGCATGATAAAATATCTCTATAAATTACAGTTAATAATGCAGCAATAATCTAGCAATTATTTGCATATTAAAAGATTAAATCGTTTGAAATACACTTGGGCACTCTGAGTTGCGCCACTGAGTGGCATTGTCTTACAATTGGTTATTGTTGCTGCTGCTGCTGCTGTGGAGCTGCTTTTGGAGCAGGCAGACGCTGACCCAATTCCCTGGCAAATTGCCAACTTATTTAGCTCCGAAAAGGATTTTGAAGCACAACAAAGTGCATTATGCCATATTTAAGCAGGAGATGCCGTTGTAAAAGTATTTTTGCTTAAGTGTTGGCTCAAACGAAATGGCAAACATAATTCGCGCTTGTAGTAATAAAATGTTTTACTATTTCTTTGTTTGTGGCAGGCCTGTTAAGGCAGAAATCCGAAAGGGGGGAGAAAATAAATAGAATTCTACTTCAGTGCGAATTCATGATAAATTACTGTGGAATATTATCAGCGCTTGGTTGGAGCTTATGATTAATGTCTCTCGAATTATTAATAATAATAATAAGCACTGGAATGAAATTGGCAATGCGGCGGATGGGGCAGGATGGGTGGCAGTGAACATGGCTATAACTATAGCTTAGCCTGTGTATCAGCAACTTTTGGTGATGATGATGATGATGTTTTGGCATTTCACTTGGGCTTTTGTTTGGGGTCCTCGCTGATAAGCACAGTCAAATTCTTAAGAACATTTCAATCAATTGTGTGTGCTTATGGGGCGACTGAGGCGACTGAGGCGACTGAGGCGATGCTGCTGTTGACACTGACTTTTACAAATTGAATTTATTTATTTGGTTTGACAATTAATTCCAAGCAATTTGCGTTCCCCTACCTCACTCCCACAACCAAGATTGATAGCCAAGGGTCTCATTAAAAAAGAGCGCCAAAAGCTCACTTTAAGTCTGCTCGCGCTGAAAAACTGTTAAATTGTGTGTCACTTAGCGCTGCGAATCGGGAACGAGGCAATAAATACTTATATATATGTTGTATATCGTATGTTGTACATGTTTGCAAACATGCATCAACAAATGCGGCGCAATAAATTTTTACAACAGCAGCGGCCTCTGCGATGGATAAATGAAAATAAAAAAACCCAACCGTCGAATACCCTGCTTAATGGAATAAGTTGGTTGCAGATGTAACCCCAGAATAGATATTAGTTATTTTATTGTATTAGGAACTTTTCACTGCTGGAATTATAGTTAAACAAAATTATAGTCTGGCATAAAAACTATCCAAATCTACTGCAGAAATGCTTAAAACATTTCCCACAACATATCCCAAGTAGCTGGCAAAGTTTTAACGACTCCAACGTGCGGCTGTCGAACTTTTGGCCTGATCCAGCTGACCTACATAAGAGATGGCTTTATATACCCATTCAACGTCAATTGCACAGGGCATTACAAGCTGCATTGTGGCGCCCCAAAAGTATGCCATGCGCAAAGTTCATTGCTCCAAATGTTTATGTTTATAGGCCTAGGCTTATGCGCATTTTATGCTCGAAATCAAGAGAAAATAAAAATGCATTTTCCTCTGCCTCTTCTTTATCCTTTATCCAACAGCTATCGCAAGCCCTTCTGTCTGTCTGTCGATCTGTCCATCTGTCTATCTGTCTGTCTGTTTATCTGTCGCTCTGTCTGTTTGTCAGTGGCTGCACAAATTTCAAGTTATTCGGTGGTTCCACTGTCGACACTGTGTGTAAACAAGGCTCAGCCGTCGGTTTTGTGTGTGTGTGTGTGAGTGTGTGTGAGTGTTCCATAAGTTCTGTTTGCCCGGCTCAAAGTAGTTGTTGCCAGCTGTCGTTGGTGTTATCGTTTTGTACTTGGCCCGTCGACTGTTTCTGGCTGGGCCCTGGCATGTGGCCAGAACCAACAACGGCTTCTCGGCCTGGATCAACTAATGAAAACTTCAAACAGCTGGGGCCTCATAAAAGAGGAATTGCGCTTAGCCGGCAAAGTTTGTGCTAAACGCTGGCTATGCAATCCATAATGCAGGTGCTCCCTGGCCAAAACCCAGATGCCAATTGCCGCAAACAGTTAATCTAATTATTGTTAAATAGCCAATTTGCCACGCTGATGGGTGTGGCGCACGCCTCCAATTACATATATAGATTTTTCTAATACTACCTTAACATATATATATAAATATATATATATTTGTCGAAAACAGTAGCAGCTTGCTGCTGACAGGAGGCAATGCAAGTTTCATGAGGCAAAAAAATAAAAATTAAACTCGGCTAAAAACGAAAGCAGAGCAAAAAGCTAAACACCAACCGCATGCGGGCACAGCACAAAACACACATACTCACACACACACATACACACATGTGAAAAAAGCTCACACCTGCTGGAAAATGGAGTGAGGTGTGTGGAGGGGGTTTTCTGTCAGCTGCATGTGTGGCAATAATTTTTGGCTCGCTTCTTTGTTTGCGCACCTTGGGCGCTTTGTTGTAGCCAAGTCATAGATGGCTTGGCTTTGCCACCGGCAACGGCAACGGCAACAGCAACGGCAACAAAACCAGCTACAACAACAACTCATCGTCGCGCGGGTCCATAAAGCAGCCAGATAATCGCCAGGCATGTTCGAATTCCATTTGGGGTTTGTTTTTCCACTTTCGGCAGCGCCACTCTATTATTATGGAGCCTGGCATTTAATTTAGATTAACATTTCGCACTGCCACCGCTCGTTGTTCCCCCCCACATCCAACATCCAACATCTCACGCTTATTGGCTTAAATTGAAAACCAGGCTGCAACTGCTTTAAATCTCTTTAGCAAATGTTTTTCGTTTTCTTGTCTTTTTTGTGCTCCTTTTAAATAAGCTCCACATCAAAGCGCATTACGAGCAGAGAAATATGAAAATTGGCAGTGGATGAGTTTTTTTTACTCTACTTAAGCCAATTTGTTAGTTACAGTTTTTATGGTTTTACTAGACGAACAGACGGATACCATAAGAAGTTATAAAATATTTCAAAGTTCGGAAATGAGCTTGTTTTGCTTATGAAAATCCAATGCAAGAAGTTTTATCAAAAATTGGATAGAGCACATAATGTTTATTGCTTAAGCAACCCTCGCTTGGAATTTAATGACTCACACACACACACACATGAGCGGTGCATTTTGAGCTCATGCAAATCAACGGCCCAAAAGTATGCAACGCTTTTTGCGTTACACTTTTGCCAAATGGCTGTAAAGTTGCCACACGATTGAATAGCTGCGGAACAACGGAGGAGCAGAAAGGATCCGGACCAAAGCAAAGGCAAGGCTTAGCCACGTCAATGGGAAACAGTGAAAAGTACCAGATGTGCATCACATTCCAGGATTCCCCCTTTACAGTTGCTGTTTCGTTTCGTTGCCAGCAATTTATTTACGCTGGGCTTTGCGGTTCTTTAGAGCCAAAGATGCAAGGCACAAAAACCACGTTGCAAAATTGCAATAGTTTGCGTGTGTTTGTCTGTGTTGTGTTGTGTTGTGCTGTGTTGTGCCTTGTTGTGCTGTGCTTTGTTGCCCGTGTAGCTTTTGTGGCTGCTGCCGTTGGAAGTGGAGCATCGAAACATGAGTATTTGTTGCTGTTCTTGCTGATACTCTGCACCCATTAAATAGGAGCTCTGTAATATCCCATAAGATATATACACTAGAAAAACAATGTTTATTGTAGATATTTGATAACGTTTTCTGTTAAAAAAAAATAAACGCTAAAAGCGAAATATTTATGCTCAGTAAAAGAATCAATAATATTAAGCTGTTTGCATACATCGAACGACCTCTCCAAAATGTGAATTATTTTTAAAGAAATGATATTTAAAAAAAAACAAAAGAAAATAATGAAATAATTCAACTACAAATATTATTAGAGTATTTTCTACTCAAATAGTTCCAATTACAGTTGCTGCTACCGCATTGGGAAGAGTGTTGCATGTGTGCCACTTTCAGCATTGGTGGCTGTTAAGCATTTGCATTAGTGGCAATGAGGCAGCAAAAAGTTGTATTCCAGTCAGCAGCGCCCAACGGGACATATTACATTACATAAACTGTCAGCAGTTGGCTAAAAGTTCGCACTTAGCCGTTATTCATAAGCCCCAAAATCACATTTGACTCTCTGTCCGCAGAAATAATCTATTTCCTCATTTTTTCCCATTTACAATTTTCGCGAAAAAAAATCATTGACAGCGGTTGGAATAACAAAAGGCACTTCAAACTGCGTTGACACTTTGATTTCGCTGGCTGCAAATGAAAAGCGGCGAATTTTTAGACAATTCCCATTTGAGACACAAGGAGAAAAAAAAGAATGAAGCTTGCCCTTAAGTTCAGGTATAAAGTGTGTGAGAGGGGGGGTGGGGGTATGCGAATGAGTGTGCGATATGTGTGTGTGTGTGGTTGTGTGGTTGTGTATGAATGCTGTTTCTGTTGGCTTTTATAAAGCATAACAAAAGCTTATCGCCAGCATAATAGAGACACGCGTCTGTGTAATAAAGTGGGCAGGAATCCCGCTAAGGAGGGGCAGCTGCGAAAGGGGGAGCAGATGTGGAAGGCAGGCAAGTAGGCAGGCAGGCTGGCAGGCAGTCATTCAGCTGCATCGTTATCATTAACATTATTATTATTATTATCATTACAAAAAAAAAAAGCACTTTGTTCGTTTACGTTTGTGTGTGTGTGTGTGTGTGTGTGTGTTGCCAACTTAAGTGACTTTTTGCTCTGCTTCTTTCTTGTTTTCTTTGTTTTCTCTCTACTCCTCTACTCCTCTCTCTCTCTTTCTCTTTCTCTCACACTTTTACTCTTAACATCCGCATTGCCGTTGTTAAGCAGAACTCAAAGCGGAAATCTTCGGCCCCAGCGATCTGATGGTGAAAACGGGAAGCGACATTAATCTAACCTGTAAAATAATGCAAGGACCACACGAGTTGGGCAACATATTCTGGTACAAAGGTGCGTATGCTTAATGTCTCCTTCGATTTGTCTACAATGCTTAAGAAACAATTTAAACAATTCAATTTGCAAATTGCCATTCACATTCCGCGAGCTTCATATTTTACTTGAATTCATCTTCAATTTCAGGCAGCGAAATGCTTGATGGGAAGAACGAGAACGAAATCGACAGCTCCATGGCAAGGATACTCGTCGAGGATGATTGGTCGGATGGCCTCACTTCCAGGTATTTCACTATTTCAATTATTTGCATTCACAAATGCCACACACTTAATTAAGTTGCGGAAAACCCAAATAATATCTCAGGTGGTAATTGGTGTTAGGTATAACTGGTAGATTTGAGAAACAGACGAAGGGTGCGGAGGAGGAGACAGTGAGGTATACGAATATAGCATTTAACATATTGTTAATTGTGCTGGAACTTACAATTAAAATATTAAAATAACTAAGCTCAATTATTCTAGCTAATTGAAATGTTCTTATTACATTTATTTCTAATTTATTTGTAAAATTCAATAAATTATTAAAAGTTGTTAAAAAAATGTTATAATTTTATATTCATTATAACTTTTTTTGCCTTAAATCTTGTCTAACACTTTAAGAACTTTAAAGAAATTGCATTTCAATTAAGACTAATTAATTTTCTTTTGCTACAAATTTGCAAGGGTTAATTAGTTAATGGATTTGCATTAGGCATTTTGTAGAAAGGGTATTTTACAGTCTGCAAGTCTACTTGGCACAATGACAGCAGCATTCACAATTGTTCACAGTTAGCCGAGTGTGACTTTTAATTTGCCTTACTTACTGCTGCCACAGTTGCAGTTACAGTTACAGTTACAGTTGCAGTTACAGTTACAGTTACATTTACAGTTGTAGTTATGGAGATGTGGAGTTTCACTAGTTGGTTTCAAGGAGAGTCTCGCTTCCCGGTTCCACATGTGCTCATTGTACATTTATGCCTTTAACTAACGACACGAGCAGCTATAAAATGCAGCTGCCACTAGCTGAGTGAGAGTCCTGCCCCACCCCACTCAATTTACCTTTTGACTCCAGGATAAGGCATATCCCAAAGTGGCATGGTTTTTAATGTTGGTGCTACATAGCTCCTCGCATTCATTGGAAGTTAGTATGTGCAACAGCCACTGCCACCGCCACCAGCTACCTACCATTCCCATGCCGCGACTGTCTTACTTTGTGCATTTCATTGCAGCGATTCCCATTCACTTTCAACTAACGCTCTTTCCTTGCCTGCCCCACAGATTAAAAATCAAGCGCGCCATGCCCGGCGACACCGGCAACTACACCTGTGTGCCCACTGTGGCAAAAACCTCCAGTGTCTATGTGCACGTAATTATTGGTGAGTATGCAAACTACATTCATTTCTTTATGTGTGTGTGTGTGTGTGCTCATTTGTGTGCGCAGTGTATGTGTGTGTGTGTGTGCTTGACAGTTTTGCATGTTTATGACAGGAAGTTGCCTGTTAGCAACGCGCATTGCAATTTGAGAATTTCAGCAACACTGAATGCCAAGTGCAGTCAATCTGCGTGTGTGTGTGTGTGTGTGTGTGTGCATGAGTGTGTGTGACTGTGATGAGGTAGATTCTCGTTTACCTTGTTCGTTTTACAAAAGAGTGAATATTATCAAGTATATATATATTTTAACTCTTATTTTGTCCTTCTTTTGATCTGTTAGTCCGATCTCAAAAGCCACAAAACGGGTTAATAATTGTTTTCAATTTAAGTTATCATCAAACTTTGTTTAGACCATAAATAGGGTATTAACTATTTGAGCATTATAGACGGAAATTCTTTGCCTTTGGTTAGCGCTTTTAAAGAAGTGCGGAAATTATTTCTTGCGAGCTAAATTGCCAATAATCGAGTCCGTCTTGAGCTGAAAGCCAACAACAACAACAACAGTAAAATTGCAGCAGCAGCAGCAACGGCAGCAGCAGCAACTTGTGTGTTCAAGTGTGCATATATAAAAAGTTGTTGTTGTTGTTGATGTTGTTGCCAATGTTGTTGCTGTTACTTGCTGATGTTTGCCTCTTTGTTGGCTGCTTGTTTGGCAAACAGGAAATGCGCACATGCAAACTGAAGGAATGTCGATATTATCTGGCCCAGATGCGCCAGTTGATGATGTTGATGTAATGGGAGAGAGCCCAGATTTGCTTCAGGTGATTGAACCTGCTCCTACAAAGGCAATCGGAAGCGAGCTGCAAAGCTGACAATAACTCCTTACAAAGGACTGAGCTTAATTGCATCCGAGTTGTGCTGTTGTTGTTGTTATTGTTGTTGTGGCCTTTACCTTTAGCTGTGTTAACAATTAGCTAATGAACTAAGAAGGAAACTAACCGTTGTTACTTGGTCTTTATTATTTTGCCTTTTTTTGTTTTCTTTTTGTGTATTTTGTGATTCTTTTGCAGGCGAACACCCGGCGGCCATGCAGCACAACTCGAGCAGCAACAGCAACAGTTTCTACTGTGGCATTTGTTGCATGCTGCTCAGCATCGTTTCCTGCTGCCTGCAGCACTGGTATGTGTGTGCCGTTGCGCCGGCTTCAACGATGGCAACGCTGCTGTTGCAACCAACACGGCAATTATCGCATGCTGCCGCCAGTGAAACAACAGCTGCAACAACTACAACCACATTGATTGCCCGACCCCGCAGCAGCAACAGTTGCAGCATCAGCAACAGCAGCATTCGCCTAAATCCGAACAATCGGGTGCATTGCGTAAGATGAAGGAATGATTGAAGTCGAGATCATGATCAAATCTTAGGATTCGTAACGTCGACGAATACATTAAAGAAGCTTAGTTAAATTCGAGTGGATCGCATTGATTTCGTATTTATGATAAAATGCACTTAGTGAATAAAACTCTCTAGTTGTAAGCGATTTTGAGTAAGTTTAGCCAAGCATAACACACACAAGATCAAAATTGACAAAAACCATAAAAGTTAATATTTATAAAAAATAATAAAAAACAGATTACCAAATAAAAAAAAAGCCAAATAACAGCGCATAAATGGGAAAATATATTAACTATATATGCATATAATACACAGCTAATGCTTAAGCAAACTGTAGAAATTTGAATTCACAGCGGGTCACAGAAATTAGCAGACGAATTTTAAACAACAACTTTTCGAATTGTTCTTTTGAATATTTCCAAGCAATGCCTAAAATTCATAAGTGGTTTAATTTACCTGTCTATCAATCTTGAGATTTTTGTGATCAAACTTGCGCATTGTCTCCCTCAAACACTTCCCTCATGCCAATAGACGAAGGTTTTTTAAAAATTATTATTATTACATTTTCATTATGAAATAAGACTTATTAGGCTATAATTATGCTTTATAATCAAGTTCAACTGTTATCAATTAATCAATCAATCTATGCAGTCAAATCTTTAAACGAGTTCACCTGACAGTTTTCACCGTTTGCATACTTTCGTAGCTAACTGTATCACACACAATTCGATTACAGCCAAAGTTTGGAAATGAATATGCATTAAATACATAATATTTGCTGTACATAAATGCTAATTAACTGCTTAATTTGTATTACAACTAATTCTCATTTGTTGTTCTCAATCACGTCTTTAAATACAATTTTGAAATAGCACACTCTACAAAAAAGGCGCCAAGGGAAAATTAGTTTATTCGGTGTACCGAAGTTTCAATACCCTTGCAGACAGAAAAATCACAAACTTTAAATTTGATTTGGCAGCTATTAAAAACTGGATATTCAGCTGAAATTGCAAAACTGTAGCGTACACAAAATGTATATTTTTTTAATAATTGCAATTCGTATTTATCACTTTTTGGGTACAACATAATTAATGCACCTATATTTTTCATTGGAGAATTACCAGTCCGATTGAAGTCCTAAAAAAAATCCACTACAGATTTGATGAGAATATTAACTACTGTGTGATAAAATTTTTATAATTACAACGCGTGCTTATCTCATTTCGGAAACAACATAATTAATTTTTTTTTTATGATATACTAGTCCGATTACAATAATTCAAAGACCACTGCAGGTATGATCAGAATATTACCTATATATGTGATATCTCTGGTAAGTCAAGTTGTTGCACATATATACTTTATTTTGGTGACTTAATTAGGCCAGCTTTGCAAGAGTAGAGCGAACAAACTGTTGCATTCAAAAAATCAATTACCAAATATTCTGATACCAATGCAATACCAACTGATAACAAGTGGCGAATAAACTTCTGTTGGGGTAATAAAGGTGCAGTAATTTCGTATATATAGCTCTAGCCTTGTAGGAGTTATAGGCCTAATCGATTTTTTATGGCGGGCTTAGAAGTGGCATCTGCAACGAAATGGCTGTCTGTGAGGTGCGTTTTAAAAAACAGGTTGCACTAATAAAAAATATGACGGACAGCTAAAGGGGTAGCGGGAAATGAATTGATAAGCAAATTGGTTATAATGGTATGTACATACAGGACATATATATATATATATATTGCATATGCACCGATATAAACGGAAATAATTTGATTTGGCAGAGCATATTGAATTGCAATTTATTAAAGTGCTTAATGGGAATGGAATACGAGTGTCTGGAAAAAGAGGAGCATTGTAAATAAATTCATTAGTAGTGACTGTAGTTTTAATTAACACTTAAATATAATATGTACAACAGCTAAACACAATTTAAATGTTAAAATCCGTTTAATTGGTACAACTGAGGCACAATGGCAACCAACCAATTGGCAACACAAAATCAAATAACACAAAAAGAGGACACTCCAATGAGCAACAATTTAATATTAAACAAAACTAAAAAGAAAATCAGTAAAAAAAAAACCATTTATAAAAAACATTTAAAAACGTTTGAATAAACCAAATCAAATACAAATAGAAAATGCATTCAACAAACAAGAAGAAAAATGTGTGTTTTTGTGTTGGTGGGTGTAACTAGATATTTAAGTAATAGCAACAACTTGTAAATAAACATAATTTTGCATTAATCGAACAGACGATAACTAATATTTATAAATATAAAATGCATACAGGTTTATAAGCGAAAAATACACACACCAACAAACACACCCAAAACCCCCGCGCACGCTCAACAAATGTGTAGCTTGATGTGTGTGTTAACTATAAGAAAACAGATAGTTTTGAGATCATTTGCATTCGGCATGTGTTAATGTAACTAAATGTTTATACATAGGTACTCAGTATATACAGAAAAGAAACACACACACACCTAAAAAACCACACACAAACAGACACACACTCAACACACACACAGCAAGAGATCTAAACAAAATAAGAGTAAAATAATTATGAGTTAGAAAAATTAATAAAAATCTGTCTTTTATTTGGAAACTCAATGAATTATGCTAATAGGTAAATGGGTTCAAATATTTAAAGCGGCATTAGCATAGCTATAACTAATTTGGATAAATACAAATAAAATTGAGATCTACAACTAGAACGAATCCAGAAAACACCTTAACACTAAATGAAATGGCTATTGGCTAAACGACAGTCAAATAACTTGTCAATAAAAAATGAATGAGACATTTAAATGACGTCACCAACCTATATATTGATTTTATTTTAAAGTAATTAGATAAATACAAATCAATTGATATCTACAACTGAAACGGATAAACATTAAAGAAACTTGTCAATAAATATGAATCATAAATTTTATTCCTAGCATCAACAAATTTATTGATTATATTTTAATCAACTAATTTTATTTATTTTAAATAGATATTTTACGTTGAGGTTTGACGTCTAGAACAGCATTTTCGTATTCTGGTAGAATTAGAGAATAAATAGAATAGCTCAGTCTGCTTTATGCTAATCGCCATTCATTCAACACAAATTAGCCGACTAAGAAAACTTAGCCTAGTTGGTTTTTGTGGTTCAAGAACCAGTTCCATTCACGCAGTTCCCATCTGGGTGTGGTTTTTAATGCGTTTATTGACTTGCCCCGAATGTGGGCCAGTTGAACTAATTTATTGAAATGGGTTGCCTTAGAATACCGTTCTAGCTATTATTCGCCAAAAAATGACAATTTTCAGTATTTTACAAATATTTTCCGTTAGTTTGAGATTTTATGCGAAGACGAATATATAAATAAGACCATCGCTTGGCACCAAGAACTTAGTTTCTTAGGTTTGGTAAGCGTTTCCAACAACTGAGCCCACAATGCAATCGATTCTGTTTAGATGCGTTGGCCTTTTACTGGTTTTGGCCAGCCTCAGCTGCGCCGAGGCGGGTGGGTAATTGCCTGTGAGCCTAGCTTGAGCCCGAACCTAAATCATCGTCTCATTTGCAGCACCCTCCAAGGGCAAGGATGCAGTAGATGAGCTTAGAAGCGAGCAACTGGTGCGCGTCTATTCCATCAGTGAGGCGGAGTACGAACGTCTGCTCAAGCTTACCGATGGCAAGAATTCCATTTCTGAGGCACGCTTGACCAGTGCCGGATTCAGTTCGGTTAGGAACTCTCTGGACTCTGGCTGGCAATCGCTGCGGCGCATTATGGGCCTAACCACAACCAGCCGCGCGGTGCCAACAGCTGACACTGACGACCAACCCTTTTGTGTGTTCAAGCGCAACATCGGCGAGAATGTTGCCAATGGAGAGGACTCTGGTATCAGTTGCGTTGTGGTTGTGAATTCTGATCCTGAGGAAGAACCGACCAGTTCAACCGCTCCCTACTTGGCTATCTATTGGGATCCAGAGACAAACACACCAGTCGAGCAACCGATACCAACGGAGCCGCAGCAGGAAGTGCAGCTAGAAATTCAGACGGAAGACGAGGAAGAGGTTCCTGAAGCGGAGATTGAGCAAGAAATAACAACAAACGCACCAACGTTCTTGTTTACCATTTTCAGGGACAACGAAGAGTCCCAGGTCGAAAGCTCTGCGGTTGAAGCCCCCGCCATGCATCAATATGTCTCACAACATAATTCACCTAGTGAGAGTTCCCATAACAGTCCATCTCACGCCTTTAGTGGTATATACCATCCAAGTCCCTATGGCCCAGAATCCCAATTCGGGCAGCAGGTGTACTACCCACCACCACAATATGGCCAGCAGTTATATTATTCACAACCGGAATATGGTAACCAGTTATACTATCCACAATCATATGAATATGAATCATATGAAGAAGATGAGGAAGATGAAGATGACAGCGAGGATGAAGATGAAATTGAATATGAAGATGCAGACGAATAAGAATACTAGTAGATTATATTTAAATTATGATACTGATAATTACGACTAATGTAAATATAAAATAATAATTATAAAAACAAAATATAATTTGTGTTTTGACTTTAATAAAAAATGAAACCTTAAAGATAAGTTCAAGGTCAGCAAACTCTTAAGAAAGAATACTGCTATAATATATCAATGTGAGTTAAAACTTGCCTTTCAGTTGAAAAAACTAGTTAACAAAATAATTAACAATAATAATAAAATACTTAAAACTTTACAATATTTAGAGGTGTATTTGGGTGAGCTTGCTACGATATACCCTGCAATCAGCTGTAAAATATATTCGCATTTTATTGGTAAATTTCCCATCAATAGTTTTACAACCAGAGAAGAAAATAAAAAAAAAAACGAAGGCAGCGCCAATTTCTATTCGAAAGCACAAACTGATCCCTAATTGGCTGACTAGAAACACGTGCCAATACATACATACATACGTACACACAATTGTAAGTAACGGGGTTTTTTCGGAACACAGAACACACACAAAAACAAATTAACGCTTACGTCGATTGTTATGCCATCTCTTTCGCACACATGCGCTCGCATATTTATGCTTACAGAAAACGCTTTCGGCGAATCAAATGAGATCAATATGTAAATTTATTTTTGACGATAACTTAAACGTTTCTGATCCGATCTTGACGATATTTTATTTATTTTATTGAGTCATTATATGCAAATGTATATTCTGCATTAATTAGAAGTTTCTGTCTTTAAAATTGTGACATTTATTGCTTTCAGTAAACGAAATGTATCGATTATGGAGAAACTGGGGCATATATATAATAAAGCAAACGTGATCTCTGTTGGATATCCGAGAACCTATATTCAAAACCATTAAGTCTTTAGCTCCATATAGTTTCCATAGGATCAATTGATTGGAAAAAAAACAACTATTTGGTTTACCAAGGCTTCCTGATCAAATTTACCCAATATGCAAAATATTATATTCCTAACATATGACGAAAAAATTATGAACAGCCGAATTCTTTATGAAGTACCTCTTTTTGTATATAAGACGATTTCATAAAGATATTGTGATATTGATGGGACGACAGTTCGTCTCCAGTCCAATAAATATATATTTGAAAGGCTATTTGACTTTCAGAATTGAAGTGATTTTGGACTCTGTCTGCTTATAAATAGGAACACATTTCTCTAATACCCATTAAACCTGAAGCTTTACCATAAATAAATAGTAATCACATAAAGATATCGGCTGTTAAACATAATCAGGTTTTTTGCATGCTCAATTAAGGGCTTGTCTTTTTTTCACTGAGTGAATTCTTACACAGATCTGTGTCAAGTCCATAAGTTATGTACATATCAAGTTTGAATAAAGCTAAAATGTGGATTTAATGTCATATTATATTTGTTTAATTGACTGCGTGTCGCTTTCCCGATTTGAATGATAATGTCATCAAAATGCTCAGCAGCAGACCGAAATTCTTTATAAACAGCTAACACCGATGTCGTGGATCATTCTGGCCTAGCAATCGGCGATTGTCGAACACGCAAGACTCAAATGAAGATCCTACAAATTGTAGCAGTGGTTGCGCTCTGTGCTGTGGCAGCCTACGCAGG
Organism: Drosophila dives; assembly: GCA_035042365.1. Taxonomy (NCBI): domain Eukaryota; kingdom Metazoa; phylum Arthropoda; class Insecta; order Diptera; family Drosophilidae; genus Drosophila; species Drosophila dives. The sequence goes on along the minus strand of JAWNLJ010000133.1, from coordinate 5,592,193 downwards.
TAAGTCGGAGATGACTGCGATGTGATGATGACGATGCTCATGGCTGATCATATTTACAGGAGAAGCAAAGCTGGTCCGTGTCCATCCTGTGACACCCCAGCAGTACAATGAGCTGACCAAGTTGGCCAATGGCGAGACGCATGTCTCCGAATCGCGCATGCTGCGCAGCTCGCTGGGCGACCTTATTCCCGCAATTTTCACCAACGGCAACGGTGGAGGCTCCAATCATAATAATTACCCCTTGTGCGTAGTGTCGGCCGATGACAAAAAACGCAGCCGACGTGATACCGAATTCGACATACAAGAGTATCTGGATAATCTTGAGGAGAATAGCAACAGCAACAGCCACAGCCCCAGCAACAGCGATGGTGATTCGGATAATCAGAAAGGCAGGGGGGACAGGAATCGTCCCGTTGTCAATTGTGTTGTGGTAGTCAAGGACAAACACAAGCATCACGACAACCATCAACCTCACTACCCTCACCACCCCTATCCACAACCTCAACCTAATCCTCATCCTCATCCTCATCCTTATCCGCCTCATCACCCTTATCCGCCTCATCACCCTTATCCGCCTCATCCCTATTGTCCCGTTTGTCCTACAAATCCTCCTACTGGTTATATTTATATCATCCAGGATGGAAACTGCGTTTTAATTCGTACTCCAAGGCTGTGCACAACTGGACAGAATGGAATGACAGAAAATGGAGATACCTGCAGATGCGCTCCAAATACTTCTTTCTGTTATTGGGAAAGAACTTAAAACACTCGATAAAAAAGTTGGTTTTTTAAGTGGCACGAAATATTATTTATTATTTATTATTATTTATACTACAAGCTAAATAATTTAAATAAAATTTGTCCTGCAAAATTCATCATTCTTTCATTTTAAATGGTTTTAGGATGGGAAATTTCATTAATGTGGTTTTATGACTTCTTCCCGATTGTTTCGGATATCCTATTTGGGGATAAACTATTCTAATTGGTAGTAACAAAAGAGGATTCTAACTTTGAGTGAGATCGTAAGTGGTACATGGCAAAGCAGAACATGGAGTAAAGAAACTTGATGTAAACAGCAAATAGTCACACAACGCTGTAGGTAACACACACACTCACACACACACATTAGCACACAGTTGCCAATACACACCAATAAAAATTAGTAGCAAGGACAACGACAGTAACACGAATGAAAGAGAATAAATTAAAAGACAACTCAAAATATCCGTGGGGCAATTCTAAAAGCACCAGTGAAAGTTAGCTTGTATGTCAGTATGTGTGTGTGTGTGTGTGTGTGTCTGTGTGTGGAAGTGGGAGTGTGTTCAAGTGTGTGTGCCTGAGGGGGCGTATGTATGCCGATTTGCTAGCCTACGCCCGTTTGTTGTTAAGTAGTGCAAGAGCATCGATAGCAACAGTCACAAACAGAACAGATAAAGCGTAAAATAGAAAGAGAGAGAGAGAGAGAGAGAGAGAGAGAGAGGGGGAGAAGGAGACAAAAAGAGAGAAAAGCGCTTTTGGCCTCGGTGCGTTTTAGCTGCCCCTTTCACTGCAACCACCTTCCCTGTCAGCGTCTCCATGTACTGCAAAATAATTACTTTCATATCCAGCGGCAATTAAATTCATTTAGTTTGACACCAATTTTCAGCCAGCAACAACCAACAACAACAACAACAACAAACAACAACAACAATGAACCAGAGTCAGCCCCCAACTGACACGCTATTAAGACATTCATTCATTCATTCCACATTCAACGGGCCGCTGCGTTTGTCTAGAGGCCCCTCCCCCTCCCCCTACCCCCTCTCACTCTCTACCCTTCATCTGGCCAAGCAACTCTCTAAACTATGTCAACTGTTAACTTTTTAGCCGCTGGCATTCTGCTTGTATGGCTTGAATATTTTTCAAGGACTCTACATAGTTTATCATAGCACACACGAAGATATGCAACACAAACACACAAACACTCACACACACACTTGCACACACACACACCCAAGTTTAGCTGAGCAGGCATTGAACGCACTCAATTTGCTCAAAGTGCATCAAGTTTTTGACTGGATAATTCCTGTGTGCCAACAAACTGATTCACTGAAATTGATTAGAGACGGGAATCTGTAGATTCCAGTATTATTATCCGATTCAATAAACAGCAATGTATTTGACTCAAATTTCTATTTAGAATTCAAGCACAAACCAATAAATATGCCGAACAATACATTAAATCGGCATAATTATTCATTTTCGTAATTTTGTTCAAAAAATTTGTATATGTAAAAAAGAAAATGTACTTTTAAATATGTTTATATTATATGTATTTAATGCTAAAGATTATTTCAAGGATCATTTAATAATCCGACTATAATCTCCAAGTTTCCAATTGCAGTTTGAGACAATATTTTTTATAATTTACAAAATAATTAAAATTTCCTTGAAATTGCTTTATATTTTGAATGCATATTAAGATTATTTATTATTAAGATTATTGCGTCATCTAAAATGAACTGCAAAGGCATAGATATGTATGTATTAATATGTAGTTATATAAGTATATATAAAGTGGAATCAAATCAATTTAACGGCATTTGCACTTATAACGGAATATGCTTGATAAGAGTCAGATGTATAAAAGCACACGCCCACCAGTGTCATTTGGTTGAGGCGAAAAATTGATAAGTGCCTTGAGGTTGATGTGGCCATTAACACACACGCACACCCACGCACACCCACACACACACAGACACACAATAAGAAATATTCATTCACATACATAACGAGCGAATAACACGCGTCAATCAAATATGACGCCAAATAATCATTAAGAAACTCACACAAACACACAAACCACACACACACACACACACACACACAAACAGAACCCAATTTTAAAAGGATATAAAGTTAGGGGTGAGCCTGGTTGGTTGGTGTGTGTGTGTGTGTATGGCTAAGTGTGTAACTGTCATGTAGAGTTGGCTGGTAAAAACTGATTTGCGGTTCTTGACAACAATTGAAGAGGGTCCGTTCTCTGGTACAATTTTGTCATTTAATAATTGCACAATTTTGGTAAGCACTCAGACTTGAGATGTGTATTTTCAATATTTTCAGCATAGAGCAGTGAAAGACTGAATGATTGTCAAACAATTTCAATTCAATGGACGGCAACATCAAAACTTCACTAACGAGCTGTGATTTTTCCAGCCAAGAGGCGAGCAGCGAGATTGAGTGTGGCGGGGGCAGAGAAGGGTGGAGTGCAGGCCAACGCGATTGACGTCAATTAAGGGCTCTAAGCGGCACAACAAGCAATTCAAGCAGTCAAGCAGTCAGTCAGTCAATCAGTCAGTCAGACGGGGTCAGAGGATGAAGAATCGTAGTGTATTGGAATCGTGTCGGTTACTTTGTTTGCTGCTGTTTGGCAGCTGGTTATGGCATAGTCGTGCTTTTGACACACTTTACGAGGCACCTAGCAGATTGATTGCTGCCACTCAATTGGCAACACCACACACACACACACACACACACACACACTCACGCACACACACAACCTTTGGCCTAAACCCGGCTCTGGTTTACCGTTGACTTCACGTGGCTTCCTCGTTACACGCATCGCTGCGACAAGCGAATGTTGCCAACAGTTTCCTATTTTTCGCTTCTCTCAAATACCCTGTAACGATTTAGGATCATGCAACATCGTGCAACATGATAGCTGAACTTGACAAAAATTAAAAGAAAAATAAATAACGAAGTCCGAAACCATTTGTTTGATCATATTTTGAAGGCTAACCGGAAACAGCAACTGCCATCTAATATAAATATAATATAATAAAATATAATTAAGCATATTTAATTTTTATATATTACTTTAGCTTCTTCTCAGTCTTTTGGGATATAAACACAGATATTTCTGTTAATATATTAACCGGATATTAGCTACTCTTAAGCTACTCTGGTTGCAGGATGTCTCCAAGTTAGACATTTGCCACTTTATATTTTTGTGTATTGCAGTCAATGTCTGACAAGCGATTAGAATAAATTGCAACAAGCTGGCAAAGCGACAGCTGCAGAAGCAGCAGAGGCAGCAGAGGCTGCAGGAGCGGCAACTGGAGCAGGTCTAAGGGGCAGGATGGATGCAGGCTTAACGCATGCATTTGACACGAGTGTTGCGGCCTGCTTGAACCAGCTCTCAATATTTCAATATGTGCAAGTGCTGCATGCTGCATGCTGCATGCTGCAATATTCTGGCAGCTGCTTGCCTGCTTTTGAGTGTTGCATGTGTCTGTGTAATCAATTTTATTGGCGTCACAAACTTTCCCATTCGTTGCCATTCAATTAAAATTTTTGCACAACTTCCGTGGTAATAAGTGGCCATTCAAAGCAAATATAAATTTTTATACATACATATTTATACATACACATTTACAATATATATTCTCTCGATATTGTAAATACATTTGTACAACTATAAATTGCCCTGAAGCGATTTTGATTGGATTGATTATTGTGCGTAGCCAGTCAACTTGGTGAATTGCCATTTGCAAGTCGAAGCAGGAAGTGAATTTCTAAAGTCGATAATATCAAGTGAGGCCAAATAAAACTGATTATATATATAAATATAAGCTTCTTCACAAAATAAATTACATTTATTATTATTTATTTATTAAGATTTGCTAAAAATAAACATAGCTTATTTTACAGGATTTAAAAAGGGCTAAAAGCAAATGCTAAAAATTGGTTTAATATTTCAACTATTGTTAATGTTGATCAATTTGATTATTATTAATCAAAATATTTTTATATTTGAGTTGCACAACATAAAAATCATTTAAATTAATAATATGATAAAATTAAAACATGACTGCCATGACATTTATTTTTAGCTTGTTCATTGCAATGTCAATAAAAGAAATTTTCAATTGCTCGCCAACATTCAGCCACTGGCTTAAGTTAAGATTGTTATTTTACAGACCAGCCACACACACACACACACACACACATGCTTAAATAATGTGATAACTTTTCATGCAGGCCAAAACAAAACGCTGATGGGAGAAGAAAATGGCCTTTTGTATGTGGCGAGACTAAACGGAAATTCTATGCAAAACCCAATCAAAAATTGTTAAACAATGCACAAGCTGAGCACAACACACACACACGCACGCTCACTTACACATACACACACACACACACGCACGCTCACTTACATACTCACACACACACACACACTTAAAAAATTACATCAAACTTTAGAAGAAGAAATTGAAAAATAATAACAGTAAAGTTACCTTGACAGCCGCATTTGTTGCTATTGTTGTTGCTTATTGTTATAGTTTCTCTCATTTAATGCGTTCAGTTTTTTTTTTTTATTATTATTTTTTTTTTAATTTATCTAGCAGCCCGCAGCAACTCGGCACCTGCCCAGCGTTCAATGCTGCCATTATTCAATCTGGGCTGACATAGGCCGCACCTTGTTGTTGTTATTGTAATTGTTGTTGTTGTTGTTGTTGTTATAGCTGTTTGTGTTTGTATTTTAATAAAAGACTGGGAGCATCGCAACGTGTTGCCCAACCTGAAGATGCAGATGAAGAGTCAAGAGTAAATCTTATTATTTTATACTTTGTTATTGCATTTCCGAAGCTGACAGGACTGGCTTAGTTTCCCTCTCTCTCTCTCTCTTGTGCTTCAAGTTATATGGCTGTCTCTTTCTGTGTGTGTCTTAGCTTGTTCGTGCTCTTGTCGTTGATAATAAATCTGCATGCTGTTGTACCTTATATAGGGGAATGATGGAAGTCAGTGATTTTGATTTTGCTGTCACTTGGGCCGGTCGAACACAACGTCATATGTCAACTGCATCAATATTTGCATTTTGATTGAAACTTACAAGCAGCATTGCAGTCGCATACTTCACATTTGCATAACCGCACAGGCAGGCAGTGTAGAGAGAGAGAGAGAGAGAGAGAGAGAGAGGGGAAGGAGATGTCTTGTTTAGTCCTTGTGGTCATATGCACTTTAAATGAAAACACCCGCATTTTAAAACTTTAAGACATTTGAGCCAATTACGTTTACACATTTTTTCCCAACCTTTCTCTCTCCCACTCTATCTCTCTCCCTCTCACTTTCTCTCTCTCTCTCTGTCTCTGTTTCTCTCATGTTTTTGTCGGTTATGCTGTTGATTTCATTGGCAACGCACATTAAATGCAGGCATGCTGCATCTGCCCCCAAATTGTTGACACGCAAAAGCTATTTGCCCCTAATCAGTGCAAAGTCCCAGCCAGCCAATCCAGCTGAACAAGTCGGACTGGCAATTGCCATTGGCAGTGGGCATTGCTCATACGATTTGCATTGTTATTGCTGCCTGGCTTTGTCATTCTGCCAATTTGGGTCAAAATGCGTTAAATATCCCTGACAATGCCAAAATAAGCGAGTTAATCAACAGTCAACAGTCAACAGCAACAGCCAGCAGTTGGCGACATTTAGCCATATTCAAGCTAACTACTTAACTGATATTTGAATACAAATATAAACAATAATTATTATACAGAAAAAACAATAACTTTATGTGACCGATTTTTTCTATGTCTGTTATATGACAATAAGTGAAAGCCAAATTGTAAATAGACCGTTAAGATAAGTTGGAAATTAAGAAAAGAAACATAGAGGAATATTATTTAGATGTCTACATCAATTAAATATCTTTATTTTTATTTACTTTTATTAATATATTGATTTTACTAGTTAAAAACGATTAAAGGCAACTTTCAGATAGGATTCTGGCCAGCACTGCTAAACCAGCTAAACCAGCAAGTGCCTGTTTGTGACTTCGATGGTTACCTTCAGTGGGGCAGTGAAAGCATCCAAGGTAATCGCCTGCTGCTAACCTATAATTCTTGGTATGAAAATTAATTGGCACTTGTGCAGCTATCCTGGCCAGACGACACCCACATGCCCAGCAGTGAGATAATTTTAGCTAATTAACTCGAAGATTGTGCGGTGCATAATGTCAATTGGACAATACACCATAAGGGGGAATAACGTTTTCCTAGTTGGCCAACACAGATGACGCACAGTAGGCGGCTGCATTTAATAATTACAACAATTTTTCAATTACTAATAATACGTTGACGTTGAGTCATCAGAGTCATCGCTTGAGTTGTCCTTGTTAGTGACTGACTGCTCGAAGGGATCCTTCGTTGGTTTATCGTAATTAATTTTGCGGCAGTTGCGCCAGCCTCGACTTTTGTGTTTGTGGAGAAATTTCATTAGAAAGATTGTTTATTAAAAAACCAAATAGAATCAAGCAATAAGTGCCGCAGAGCAATAGAGTCGGTGGCTCTGTCATCGCCTGTCCTCTGTTGGTGAGTTTATCTTTGCATACGCAGTACGCAGTACGCAGTACGCACCCCCTTCATACCCCCAACCAGGACAGGAGGCAGGAGGCGACTATCTTGAGCATAATCATAAAAAGTTATGCGCTTGCTAATTTGATTAATGGCATTTCCTTGGCCGCAATCCAAATTCGTAATGACTCTCTGGCTAGGAAATTATTATTACTTCTAATTACAACAGACAACAGACAACTTCATTAAGCCCCAGCAGAAGCAGTAGCAAGTGGCAAGTGGCAAGTGGCAAGTGGCAGCAGCAGCGGCAACAAGAGCGGAACTGGCGGGGCATTAAAACAATCGCATCTGGAAATCAAGTGCCGTAAATCATAAAATCTAATTAATGTCTGCCTGCCAGCCAAACACACCAGCTGCACAAAATCTAAAAAATATTTTTGATCACGGTTTTTACCAATTTTATTTTATTTCATTTCGAATGCCAGAGGCTCACATGGCGTATAGAAATTCTCAAGCGATTGTATATATTAACTGCACGTTTTATTGTATATACTCGTATATATATATATATGCAACACAATCGGCTTAAATTTAATTGCCAAAATATTGACTACCAACAAGAATTATGACTTCGTTTTGGCAATAAAATAGAAATCAAATATGGTGTGATTAAAAATGCATTTCAAATATGTCAAAAACAATTGTAATTTTAGCTTTTGAATAATAAACAATTGTTTTCAATTTATTTAAAACTAATTTGAAATTTAAATGATATTTTAATCTATAGAAATGATATTAAATTCTATTAGAGCAATCTAAATTTGCAATTCCGATAATATAGCATGAAATGCTTTTATGGAGATTATTGAAACAAAACTCCAGTTAAATCAGTGAACGGAAGACTCAATTTGATATAGGCTTGGTTACGTAAGATATGTGTGTTAAATATTTACAGTTGCTGCCAAAGTGTTGGGATAATTGTGGCAACGTGCGTAACTCCTGGACAAACAGGCAACAGACTGGGAAACATGCAATACTTCTATAAAGTGGAGACATTGGCCACATTGCAGACCAATTTGTGGCATGCGCAAAGCTGATTATCATGGCAATGACAAGCATATTGGTCACGATATGCCTCTCCGCCTCCGGCTGTTCGTAGCCCCTCACTCCATCGCTCACACAGCTAAAGGCCACATGCACTTTACAAGCGAGTAGCCCGTTAATAACTGAAACGTGCCTCAAATGGGCCGTTCGGCATTAACGTGCCGCATGGCTGCTCTATTTGCGTACAACTGTTGTACGATTTTGCACAATTGTCAGCCGGCTTCATCTTCTTTTGGGCACAGTCAGTCAGCCCCAGCCCAACAGCCCAACAGCCAGTCAGCCCAACTGCCAGCAGCCAGCAGCCAGTTAGCACTGGCCACACCATCATCCAGTCAAGCATTGCATTCAGCGAGTTCCACGTATTTAATACACTTTTCCAGCTGGGTGCTATTCATTATCTGATCAAAACGTTAAAAGCATTAAAGATGACATTTACGAGCAAATGAAATATATTCATCGACTCTTTAATTTGTAGTTTAATTAAACTAAAATAAATATTTCGAACATGAGACATTTCTGGCTCAGTATTACAATTCGATACCATGATACCATCAGTAGAAGTGGAAGTTATATGAAAAGATATATGTTGAATATGTACTTTATGGTTGTTGTGAGAATAATAAATTAAACCACTTCAAATAGTTTGTACTTAATAAATTTTCGCTAGAGTATTAAACATTTCGCATGTGCAATATTTCATTTGCATATAATTTTTCTGTTTTTACATTTTTGTCGTTTTGTTGTGTTTTGTCTGTGGGTTGGTTGCGTGCAAATTCCTAGTCCCGAGTCTTGTCCGGCAATCACGTTTGGCGCTTAGTCACGCCGAGAATCGCATGAATTGCAGTGATTAAGTTCTGTTATCATTTTGGTTATGTGTACCAATCGACATGGACATGTACATGGACATCCCATCGCCATCGCCATCGCCATCGCCATCAGTTGGCAGGCAGCATTCGAATTAACTTAAAATCCTTCTGTTGCGTGAGTATAATTTTAGTGCTTTTGTTAGCCAACTCAGCCATTTAAATGGCGGCTAATGGGTGAATGGCTGTCTCTAAACATTATAGTGGCTTACTTTGGTCATAAATTTAATTGTAGCACAATATGGTGGCAGTGATTAAAGGACTTATCGAGCACTGCCGTTGCTGCTGCTGCTGTGGCAATGTTGATGCTGATTGATGCGATAGAGACTTTAACGGGGCATAATAGGACAGGCAGCCGAGAGAATGACCCATTGGAGCAGGTCTCCTTCCAGGACGAGTGCAAAACCAAATGCAAAATTGCATAATTAATCATACGCGCATAAAAATGTCAACTGAAATGAAACGAGAAACTGCTGGCTGGCAACATGTTGCTGCTGCCCCCAACAATGACATCAGCAGCAGCACAAACACACATTCACAATAGACACACGCAAAGTGAGGCCCTTCGCAGCTTTGCTAGTGATCAGCGCAACAGCTGCAACTGCAACTGCAACAGCAACTGAATCAGAAAATGAATATGCAACTGAGTTTGGAATCTGACACTATCCGAGTGCTTGGTGCTTGGTTTTTTATGTTCTCGTGGCAACGTCGAACGCTTACAAACAAATCAAATTTGCATCAGAATTTCATTTATCTTGTTTTTGTTTTTTGGTTGCAAGCTACAAAACTGTGCGGGCGAACTTTAACCCTGCAACAGGATGTGGATGAAGAGTGAAATTGCTTTCGACAGTTGCAAAATCTGATATAAGAAGTGAACACCAAATGGCGAAAATGTGCGACCATAGAATGACTCACATGAGACATATTAAAATATATATTTAGATACATCGAAGGACCTCTGAATATATACATTATCTATATATATATATATTGTGGCAGTCAAATCTAAATTATCTATCCTTCTAAGAATACCTATGTTCCCTTTTTTTATTCATAAAGTCTTTTATCTTCCTTTTCTTCAATGTGGTGATGACACAACTGATGTCGATTTACATCATGTATCTTAAGACAATATGTCCCACAATCAATTTTCCCGGCACAGCGTACAAAAAAATTTCGCGCATCATGTGGCAGCTTTACTTTGAGATTCGGTTTAGTGGCTTCAACTCGATGCCAGGTCATTAATTATAGTGAAATACAATTTCTTTACATATTATGCTAGTCGCTCTTAGAAATTGTATTCCAAAAAAATGATTCAACCAAAAAACTAAACACAACATTATATATATATATATATATATATATTTATATATATATATATATGTATGACTTTTTGTGCAACGGCCAAACAAAGTTAATAACCGTTTTATGAGTCTATTAAAAAGGGATAATCGTTGGGTAGCCCTGGCTTACTATTATTATATATTTTTTTTGCGATTTGTTGCAGAGTGGGTGTGGATTGGGGTAAGTCTAGAACTATGGTTACGTGTGCGTGTGGCATTTATGTAAACGATGCCACAAAAACTCCATGCGCTCAGTTGTAAAAACACATCATCAACTACAACAACAACAACAACTATTTGAGGGTTGCAAAAACAACAACAACAACGACAACAACGACAACAATAATAATAATAATAGCCAGCAACAGCCTGGCATTCTCTAATTGTTTGCCGGTGTTTTATACCCTCGTATATTACTAAACCCGGCTGAACCTTTCCAAAACCCAGTCTCAGTCCACAAATACCTCTTTAGTTCCTCACTTTCTATGTAAATAAATAAACAGGGTTAAGAACAAACGAAAACACACAAAATGTGTAAAAAAAAGAAGTAAAGTGAAAAAAAGGAGAGAAACTAAAAATTGTTTTTTATTTGCTGTTGCCCTTTAATGATTATCCTCTGTGTAAATCAAACCATTCCTGAAGAAGGATATGCCAAAAATTATGTAGATTAACTTGGGAAGTGGGAAGTGAGTAAGTAAGTCAGTGGGGAAGTGGGGGAGTAGGCAGCGCAAAGGGATCACGGCCAAAATAGTCTATAAAGATTATTTATGGTGTTATGTGCACAACCTGGCAGAGTGATAAATTATCAAATGCCACATTTTCGCAGGTGAGTGTTGCGGTCTAGGCTTTTAGTGATTTTTATGTTCCATACCCATTAAAATATAATAAAATATGAGTACAGTGGATGTAAATTATATCAATATATAGGCAGAGGTAAGTTAAATTCTATTTCCATTCGATAATATTTGGCATTAAAATAAATATTTAAAAAATAGTCAAAAATGAGAAAAAACTCCGAGAATAATTTAGCTATAGCCAAATCAAAATTAGAATCTAATCCACTTAGAATATTTGGAAGATTTCCCAGCTTCCCAGCTTAAATCTGTGAGCAGAACATCTTCTGGTCATGCATTCTGGACTACCTTTTCGATAATGAATTAATTAATAATTAGGGCCGAGACAAGCTTTTATTTGCCAGGAGTCGGAAGGCGAAGTCCGCGTTATTTAATAAAATTATGCGTCCGCATAATAAATCAGTGTAAAATTGCATAAAAGCTCAAAGTTGGCAAGTATGCTAAGTGGCGCTGCTGGGGTAACTGTTTCAAATTATATGCAACTTAAATGCATATGTGTCGGGCGAGTCGAGTTACTGGCAGATTTGCGGTGGCAATGTTGTTGCTTCGTTGGCTGTGGTACTCTGTGTTACTCTGAAAATGGTGCAATGTGGCAAGTGCCAAACTTCCGGCAAGTGTTCGGGCTTTGGGGAAGCATCTTAAAGCTAACGTTTCGAAGTCAACATCCCTTTTCCGTTGCATAAATAACGACAAAAGTCCCGTCGGCCTGTTGCTGTTGCCAACTTCCACCACGCTCCTCCTCCCCCACCCTCCCTGTCGACGGCAATGAAGCAACACGCAGTTGCAGCCGAAGGAGCGTGCCCGAAACTTTACAACATCTGCCACTAAATATTATATCTATCTTTACACCCATAAATATATCCCTACAAACACACATAGACACACTCACACACACACAGACACACAGACACACATGCGTATGTATTTCCATATGCATCTGCTTGTCCTGGCGACTGAACTGCTCTCAGCTAAGATGGGCATTTAAACTTACCGACTGGGCATTTGCGGACATGCGAACAACACAGCGCACTTCCGCTGAAGCAACCCCCCTCCCTCCCTGCCACAACAACTTCCACAAATACCGGGAAAGCCCAGGCAACTCCGGTAGCACTCACTGCCTGAATATATGCATACTTATGATCCGAGGTTTAACTAATAAGTTATATTGTTTTATGCAAATGAACAACACGATTTGACTTTCAACAAGATTGAACTTTCCAAATCATTATAAATATAATTTTCGCATTTTAAATGCTACTTGCTGTTTTCAGCTGAAATTAAAAAATTATTAATGTAAGTCATCAATAAATAAACAATTCAAGTTAAATATATATGCTTTAACTACAAAATAAAATGATTGTTCTGAATAACTTTTGTTAAGCTCTGTTTTTATAATTGTTTAAAATTAAAATTAGAGTATTTTACGAAATGAAAATATTCTTTTCTATTCATTTGTAATATCTTTAAGAGGTAAAATCAATATATAGATTTGAATTTGAATTTAATTCAATTATATTCAAGCAGCCCTCGCACATACTGTGAAAGAGTGTGTGTGGTGAGTATATAAAGTGTATGGTGATATGAAAAACATTACTTCCGCCATTTTGATGGAGAATTTATACCTTAGCATAGAATTCAGAGCCACATTCAGCATACCCACACATATATATATATATAAGTATAGAGACATGGAGACAGAAACAGAAGTTTCCAGGACAGGACTGTTGGCACTTGAGTCCATGGAAAATACGCCGCAGAGAACGCTGCCTTCATTAACAGGCATCAGGCACCGCAAGAGGATTCGCTTCTAAGGGAAGGGTTTTGGATACAGAACTTTAATGTGAAACACATTTAATTTCAACTATTTGGCTTAAAGATATTCTGACCTTTTTTTTTGGGAAATCATAAAATGAATTTACGGCTCATAATTAGAAGCTTGGAGAAGTTTTCCAGCAGAGCAGCAAAGTTGCCTTTGGTTGGGCTATAAATGCAGTGTTTGCTTTTGCAGCTTGTTACAGCTGCAATGCTTTAAATTGCGGCTAGACAGCATAAATCTGGCCAACTGCAGTGGCAACAGCTGCATTACCATGGCAAAAACAAACATTTATTCTGCTTTTATTCGTTTGCCTGCAATATAGCTAAGGGATAAGATCATCGTCTGAGCGCATTCCCAGCAACCTGACCATATTTCCAGGCCAAGCCAAACAACATTGACGGTTGGCCAATTTTGCAGCAAAGCTTTTTCTACAATGAAGTATTTAACTTAACAAATCAAATAACTCCATTGATACGCTTAGCAAAGAACCAAATTTAAAGCTACTCAGAATGAAGATAACAAAACTTCTTTGGGCTATTAACTCAAACTGATACTTGATGTATAAACTAAATCGAATGCTTGATGTAAGCTAGACATTATTTAAACATATAATTTAAGTGTTAATTCATACTCAAATTAATTGCCAATAAAGTAAAATTCAGTAATATTTATTTACCACTTGGTGTATTTGTATTAAAATTAAATTTGCAGTTAACTGTTGATTGCCTAAATATCTCAACTCAAAATGAGGAGCAAAAACATCAGCAAAAGCCACAATGGAAAGTATCTATTTCAGTCAAGGGATGCATCTATTTCAGTTCAGTTTGGAGAGCAAATGGAAATTAAACCCAAAGCCCCCTTTTCCTGCATTTGCACTTGGGAATCTAACATGGTCAAAATAAATTCTAAACTAAACTTTGCTGGTATCACAGCAATCAAAAATGAATCTGATTCGAATCGGTAAAGTGATGCAAATTTGTGTATTTTGATTTTGTTTTGATTTAATCATTCAATCAGTCATCAAAACGTTTTGTGATTATCTATTTGGAAGCTCGATCAAAGAATTTGCGAATGTTATGGTTTAATTTGCGTTAAAAATCTGCGGTTTACGCATTTGCATGTCACTTAGCTGACATTGATTATATTGAATACACTAATCTCTTCAAATACACATTCTGGCATTCCTGGTCCCAATTAAATATTGATTTTAGTTTTCATGACAAAAACTTTTCAAACTGCAAACATTGATGCTAATATTCCTAATTGACATGTAAACGGTGTCTGTCAGTGCACATATATAAAAATAATAGTAAAATAAACAAATAGCACTCAAAAATTGAGAATTCAATTGTCGTGCAAATTGATTTCAAATGTCACATAAACGTCAAAATTGCATTTGATGGATATTTTTTATAAATCACTCCCCTCGTTGGCTGCAGCTGCTGCTGCTGTTCTTGTTTCAATGCTGATAATAATGCCAGACAATGGCACCACAATGCGCTTACCACACTTCACACACACACACACAGACACACACACAGACACTCACTCATATCGGTTGGCAACACGCAAACAACAACAGCCACCGACAATCTTTTGACTCTTGGCCATAGTTAGATAAATGATTCGTCAGCATTTAAGCTAGCCATGAATTTAGAGGCACACCAATCAATAATCACATTCGCTTCGACTACCAATCACCCTCCTGTTCCGCACACCACACCACACCACACCACACACAACACTTCCATGTGTGTGCCAACAGCGACCGCCGTTGCCAACATGAAAAATGACCAATGCCAGCCAAAAAGAGGAGAGCTTTTGCCTCTGCAATATTTCTTGTTGTTGCTGTTTTTTCTAGATGTTTTTTTTTTGTAGGTGTATTGGCAGATTTGGGTTTAGGTAGCTTGGCCGAGTTCACTTTGATTTACTTGACTGCGCACTGGCTCGACATCTTGACACAAATCACAGCTGACCAGGTAGCCAGGCACTTTAAATGACGGCCAACACCTAACCAAATACATATGTGTATGTGTATGTGTATGTGTATGTGTATGAGTGTGTGTATGTATGTGCATGTGTAGGTCTATAGTCAAGGATAAAATTGCTTTATGTGATACAAGTTACACTGGAAAATCAAATGTCAATGCATAAAATAAGAGGACAGCTTATTGAATTTGAAAAGTTATTTATTTAACTTGTTAAATATTTATTTAAATCGTTTCAACTGCAAATCAATTTCGGCTTGAATTACTTACTCAAATTTAGTTTAGTCTACCAATTTGTCTTTTACTTGTATTGTTTCCATATAGCTAATCATTTAGAGAAGCTGCTCTGACTATTGTTTTTATACGGCTCAGCCAAAATAAATGATTGCATAACTCATAAAGCTTTTACATTTTTGTGATAACAACAGGTGTTATAAAGCCTGGTAAGTTGCACAGCTGGCCATCCATGTGTTAACAAAATATTTTTAAAAAATATAAAAATTAAAACAAGAATAAAAATCATTATTCGGATCTGTCCAACAGAAAATACCCTTGCATTGAAATGTTTGGGTTAAAGCATTAAAATTCCTTTTCAATATTAATAAAATATCTACCAGGAAATACCTCCATTTGTGCGTTAAATAATTTTTTTAACGCTTATAATAATCTCTATAATATTATATTGTTTGTGTCAAGCCAAAAATAAATGAAAAATTATAAAAGAAATGCTGAAGTTGCACGTCGCAAAGATTTGGCTCGCTGGCTTGGCAGGATCTTTGGCGGCAATTGCCTTTCATTAGCCTTACTGGAAACTGACAGGATTTGCCAGACATTTGTCCAAGTCGAGCATATCGGAAAACGACGACGAGACTGTTGCGATGCGATGCGACAGCTGTCAAATTGGTGGCGCTATTGTTTTTGGATTTTGCCTTTTTCGACCAAAAGAAATCTGTGTGAATCAAAAGCTGAATTTGGTTTCACATACTCACCTGGCAGCCAAATAAGCGACATACATGCACCATGGCAACCAGAGACAAGGCTTGGGATTAGACGGAACTGCGGACTCCGACTTGGACCCGGACAACGACTGCAGCTGCGATTGTTTGTTGAGTTTTTGGCTTTGTTATCGTGGCGACAACTTCATCACTCAACTTTGCCGGAGTCCCGCGTTGACAGTTGCAAATTATGATTGATTGAGGACACTGGCTCCAATCATTGAACTTGTGTTGCATGTTCCATAAATATGTATTAACGTCACTTGAAACTTCTCCGAGGGGACCAGTGCCATAAGTTCATATGCAAATTCAGTTGAAATTTATGCGAAACGTTTCCCCTGAATTGAAGACACTTCATAAACATATTGTCCATTTTTCGTGGAAGGGGCAACACTACTTTAGACTAAATTCATAGATGCAATTTTAAATTCTGGTCGTTTTATTGTTTTGCAATTTCCAATTAAATTTGTATTCGAGCAGATGATAAATAATTGTTTATGAAACATTCTCATTATTAACAACCTGAATGTATCAGTTAATATATAGAATGGCGAGATGCCATCAGAACTTCAGCTTCTTTTGGGGCAAAACTTTGCCGTGCACAGTTCTCTCGACGACCTTTCGCTTGAGGGCGGCGTTCTCATCGCCTGCGGTGGCTGTATTGGCGCCCTCCTTGGCCGCCAGTATGGCCCATGGCATTGGCAACTTGAGTCCAATTGTGGGCGCGGGTTGGTTGCTAAAATAGGGCATGCTGAGTGCCTCGCGACAGGAGCAACGCTTCAGCGGATTCAAGGCAAAGAGGCTACGCATCAATGTGATCATATCATCGCCGGCAGCGGTGAATATATTTTCCAGCGGTATTCCAACAGAAGTAGCAAAGTGTACATAACCATGCAGTTTACTGACATGCGGCCATTCGTTCGGTGTCGGTGTGCCGAGAACGCGAAAGATGCGCGTCAACTGATCCAGATCGGAGTCACCGGGCAGAAATGGTACACGCAACATGAGCTCGGCCAGAATGCAGCCAACGGCCCACATATCGACACCGGTGCCATATTGACGGGCGCCAAATAGGAGCTCCGGTGAGCGATACCAACGCGTGACCACTTGATGCGTATGGATGCGACTTGGCGAACCGAACGATTTGGCCAAACCAAAATCACCGATCTTCAAGATGCCATCGCTGTTAACCAGCAAATTGTTCGGTTTCAGATCGCGATGGAGTATCCAATTGACATGGAGATATTCGAGGCCGCGTAGCATCATTATCGTATACGCCTTAATGTTTGCCTGTGTCAGTATTATCTTATTGTCCTTAATGATTGTCTCCAGATCGGTATCCATGAAATCGAACACAAGCGAAACATTCGACAATCGTCCGAAGACATCGAGCAGCCCGATAATGTTCTCATGCTGCAGTTCTCGCAAGATTTTGATCTCACGCAGTGCGGTGCGATTAATGCCATCACGTGCCTCATCCCGGCTGCAAGTCTTCATCTTCTTCACGGCAACAATTTGGTTCGTTAAAGTGTCTCGCGCCTTATAAACGATGGCAAACTGTTTTTTACGGGGGCATCATGAATGAATATCAATTCTTACCATAATATTATACGAGCTTGGTGGCGCACTTACCTGTCCTTCGCCGAGAAAGGACATCTTGGCATAGTGATCCATTTCACAATCTCCCAATGGAAATATTGAAATAAATATATCAAACTACTGGCGTTTGCAGTTACAAATGCGGATGCAACCGACAAAATCAACCAAGCAAAACGAGGGCTGAGAATTTACACATATATCTATCGATAATATATCGAGGAAAATTAACACCATTTGTCAATTCAAAAAATGAACTTTAATGTTTGCCAAATTAAATCAGCAAATATATTTTTTTTGTAATTGAAATAACTAAAACAATTTTATTTCATGTCACATATCACTTAAAATATATCTTTCAAATATAAGACAGCATATATCGATACATATTGCAGCGACAACATGGCGACTGTCGCTCATATCACATCTCTAATCGGCGACGAAAGAGAAGAGCTTTTTTTTATTTTCCTGTATAAAAGCAAAAGAAAATCGAAATGGTTGTCCTACCAAATCAAACCATTTACATAAACAATCTGAACGAAACGATTAAATTAGAGGAGCTGAAGAACTCGCTGTCAGCGATCTTCTCACAATTCGGCGAGATACTCGACATTGTAGCCCTGAAAACATTGAAGATGCGAGGACAGGCGTTTGTCATATTTAAGGAAATTGGCAGCGCCTCGAAAGCGTTGCGCACAATGCAGGATTTCCCGTTTCATGACAAACCGATGCGCATTGCCTACGCCAAATCCGATTCAGATGTTGTCGCCAAATTGAAGGGTACTTACAAGGAGCGGCCAAAGAAGGTGATACCGCCCAAGTCGACACCGGGCGTCGAGGAGAAAAAGTGAGTGGTTTGTGACGACACATTGAATGCATGCTCAAATTCTCATATAATCTTTTAACGATAACAGGGACAAGAAGAAGAAGAAGCCATCGAATGCAGAGAATTCAAATCCGAACGCACGAACGGAGCAGCCACCATATCAAGTTCTATTTCTCATCAATCTGCCGGAGAAGACAAACGAATTGATGCTCTCGATGCTGTTCAATCAGTTCAATCGTCACGATATCGGCTTCGTTGAGTTCACCACGGAATTGCAGAGCAAAGCCGCCAAAGAAGCGCTGCAAGGCTTTAAAATAACGCCAACTCACGCAATAAAAATTACTTTTGCCAAAAAGTAATAAATATTCCCAAAATCAGACGCTGCAATGTTTTTTTTCTTATATTTATTTTCCTGGTCAAAAGAACATTTAGGATGGTTCGGATGGGGCTGAGCTGAGACCACCAGGCGGCTCGCGGGTTGCAGATAACGAAAGGCCTCTCCTCTGGGAAGTTACCTGCGAATAATACGAGATTTGTCGTAAATCAACAGTCCCGGACAAACAGCGGGTACGATAATGTCAATCGTACTGACGAGGCGTTTGTGTCGCTGCCTCTTTAAAAGCATAGATTCACAGCACAACACGTGCAGCCACCATGAAGCCCACCTCGCATACACCGTACCACGAATGTCATCACGGAGAGCGCTCTTAGTTGGAAGAGGCCATCATAGATGAGCTCATTGCGTATAAATGGGACAAACCGATCTCATTTGCGGTAGGCATTCACTGTCCGGCCGGATTTATGGTCGTCGAATGCTCAAATGAAAACAAAGCGAATTGGCTGAGAGCCTTTACCCCCGACCGCAAAGTGGTGGATGAAATAACATCACCCCACTTTATCACGATATACTGTTCAAGAAGTATGGACAGAATCTCCGAATCCCAGAATAAGATAGAAATTGACAGGTGAAAGGTGATATCCAGGAGGAACGAGGGTGGAGCAGCCCTCCTAGTTATCGGGATAGATTAGCTATCCAGAGACGCGATAATGAACGCGGTCACCAAGTCAGCTTCCGATTTGGGATGAGCTATCCAGAGACGCGATAATTGAACGCGGTCACCAAGTCAGCTTCAGATTTGGGAACATCCCAGTAAACGGACTAAGGAAGAAAGGTGGAGCAAGGCGAAAACCTGCTCCATCGAAAAAGGAGGGTGATGTAGCAGAGGCTCTCACCACAGTAACCACTCTCGTAGAGCAGAGCCAACACTCGATTCAAGCCAACGATTTGATAGAAGACCTTGTGGAAGACGAGGAGTTGGCACTTGAAGCTTCTCCGAGGGGACCAGTGCCATAAGTTCATATGCAAATTCAGTTGAAATTTATGCGAAACGTTTCCCCTGAATTGAAGACACTTCATAAACATATTGTCCATTTTTCGTGGAAGGGGCAACACTACTTTAGACTAAATTCATAGATGCAATTTTAAATTCTGGTCGTTTTATTGTTTTGCAATTTCCAATTAAATTTGTATTCGAGCAGATGATAAATAATTGTTTATGAAACATTCTCATTATTAACAACCTGAATGTATCAGTTAATATATAGAATGGCGAGATGCCATCAGAACTTCAGCTTCTTTTGGGGCAAAACTTTGCCGTGCACAGTTCTCTCGACGACCTTTCGCTTGAGGGCGGCGTTCTCATCGCCTGCGGTGGCTGTATTGGCGCCCTCCTTGGCCGCCAGTATGGCCCATGGCATTGGCAACTTGAGTCCAATTGTGGGCGCGGGTTGGTTGCTAAAATAGGGCATGCTGAGTGCCTCGCGACAAGAGCAACGCTTCAGCGGATTCAAGGCAAAGAGGCTACGCATCAATGTGATCATATCATCGCCGGCAGCGGTGAATATATTTTCCAGCGGTATTCCAACAGAAGTAGCAAAGTGTACATAACCATGCAGTTTACTGACATGCGGCCATTCGTTCGGTGTCGGTGTGCCGAGAACGCGAAAGATGCGCGTCAACTGATCCAGATCGGAGTCACCGGGCAGAAATGGTACACGCAACATGAGCTCGGCCAGAATGCAGCCAACGGCCCACATATCGACACCGGTGCCATATTGACGGGCGCCAAATAGGAGCTCCGGTGAGCGATACCAACGCGTGACCACTTGATGCGTATGGATGCGACTTGGCGAACCGAACGATTTGGCCAAACCAAAATCACCGATCTTCAAGATGCCATCGCTGTTAACCAGCAAATTGTTCGGTTTCAGATCGCGATGGAGTATCCAATTGACATGGAGATATTCGAGGCCGCGTAGCATCATTATCGTATACGCCTTAATGTTTGCCTGTGTCAGTATTATCTTATTGTCCTTAATGATTGTCTCCAGATCGGTATCCATGAAATCGAACACAAGCGAAACATTCGACAATCGTCCGAAGACATCGAGCAGCCCGATAATGTTCTCATGCTGCAGTTCTCGCAAGATTTTGATCTCACGCAGTGCGGTGCGATTAATGCCATCACGTGCCTCATCCCGGCTGCAAGTCTTCATCTTCTTCACGGCAACAATTTGGTTCGTTAAAGTGTCTCGCGCCTTATAAACGATGGCAAACTGTTTTTTACGGGGGCATCATGAATGAATATCAATTCTTACCATAATATTATACGAGATTGGTGGCGCACTTACCTGTCCTTCGCCGAGAAAGGACATGTTGGCATAGTGATCCATTTCACAATCTCCCAATGGAAATATTGAAATAAATATATCAAACTACTGGCGTTTGCAGTTACAAATGCGGATGCAACCGACAAAATCAACCAAGCAAAACGAGGGCTGAGAATTTACACATATATCTATCGATAATATATCGAGGAAAATTAACACCATTTGTCAATTCAAAAAATGAACTTTAATGTTTGCCAAATTAAATCAGCAAATATATTTTTTTTGTAATTGAAATAACTAAAACAATTTTATTTCATGTCACATATCACTTAAAATATATCTTTCAAATATAAGACAGCATATATCGATACATATTGCAGCGACAACATGGCGACTGTCGCTCATATCACATCTCTAATCGGCGACGAAAGAGAAGAGCTTTTTTTTATTTTCCTGTATAAAAGCAAAAGAAAATCGAAATGGTTGTCCTACCAAATCAAACCATTTACATAAACAATCTGAACGAAACGATTAAATTAGAGGAGCTGAAGAACTCGCTGTCAGCGATCTTCTCACAATTCGGCGAGATACTCGACATTGTAGCCCTGAAAACATTGAAGATGCGAGGACAGGCGTTTGTCATATTTAAGGAAATTGGCAGCGCCTCGAAAGCGTTGCGCACAATGCAGGATTTCCCGTTTCATGACAAACCGATGCGCATTGCCTACGCCAAATCCGATTCAGATGTTGTCGCCAAATTGAAGGGTACTTACAAGGAGCGGCCAAAGAAGGTGATACCGCCCAAGTCGACACCGGGCGTCGAGGAGAAAAAGTGAGTGGTTTGTGACGACACATTGAATGCATGCTCAAATTCTCATATAATCTTTTAACGATAACAGGGACAAGAAGAAGAAGAAGCCATCGAATGCAGAGAATTCAAATCCGAACGCACGAACGGAGCAGCCACCATATCAAGTTCTATTTCTCATCAATCTGCCGGAGAAGACAAACGAATTGATGCTCTCGATGCTGTTCAATCAGTTCAATCGTCACGATATCGGCTTCGTTGAGTTCACCACGGAATTGCAGAGCAAAGCCGCCAAAGAAGCGCTGCAAGGCTTTAAAATAACGCCAACTCACGCAATAAAAATTACTTTTGCCAAAAAGTAATAAATATTCCCAAAATCAGACGCTGCAATGTTTTTTTTCTTATATTTATTTTCCTGGTCAAAAGAACATTTAGGATGGTTCGGATGGGGCTGAGCTGAGACCACCAGGCGGCTCACGGGTTGCAGATAACGAAAGGCCTCTCCTCTGGGAAGTTACCTGCGAATAATACGAGATTTGTCGTAAATCAACAGTCCCGGACAAACAGCGGGTACGATAATGTCAATCGTACTGACGAGGCGTTTGTGTCGCTGCCTCTTTAAAAGCATAGCTTCACAGCACAACACGTGCAGCCACCATGAAGCCCACCTCGCATACACCGTACCACGAATGTCATCACGGAGAGCGCTCTTAGTTGGAAGAGGCCATCATAGATGAGCTCATTGCGTATAAATGGGACAAACCGATCTCATTTGCGGTAGGCATTCACTGTCCGGCCGGATTTATGGTCGTCGAATGCTCAAATGAAAACAAAGCGAATTGGCTGAGAGCCTTTACCCCCGACCGCAAAGTGGTGGATGAAATAACATCACCCCACTTTATCACGATATACTGTTCAAGAAGTATGGACAGAATCTCCGAATCCCAGAATAAGATAGAAATTGACAGGTGAAAGGTGATATCCAGGAGGAACGAGGGTGGAGCAGCCCTCCTAGTTATCGGGATAGATTAGCTATCCAGAGACGCGATAATGAACGCGGTCACCAAGTCAGCTTCCGATTTGGGATGAGCTATCCAGAGACGCGATAATTGAACGCGGTCACCAAGTCAGCTTCAGATTTGGGAACATCCCAGTAAACGGACTAAGGAAGAAAGGTGGAGCAAGGCGAAAACCTGCTCCATCGAAAAAGGAGGGTGATGTAGCAGAGGCTCTCACCACAGTAACCACTCTCGTAGAGCAGAGCCAACACTCGATTCAAGCCAACGATTTGATAGAAGACCTTGTGGAAGACGAGGAGTTGGCACTTGAAGCTTCTCCGAGGGGACCAGTGCCATAAGTTCATATGCAAATTCAGTTGAAATTTATGCGAAACGTTTCCCCTGAATTGAAGACACTTCATAAACATATTGTCCATTTTTCGTGGAAGGGGCAACACTACTTTAGACTAAATTCATAGATGCAATTTTAAATTCTGGTCGTTTTATTGTTTTGCAATTTCCAATTAAATTTGTATTCGAGCAGATGATAAATAATTGTTTATGAAACATTCTCATTATTAACAACCTGAATGTATCAGTTAATATATAGAATGGCGAGATGCCATCAGAACTTCAGCTTCTTTTGGGGCAAAACTTTGCCGTGCACAGTTCTCTCGACGACCTTTCGCTTGAGGGCGGCGTTCTCATCGCCTGCGGTGGCTGTATTGGCGCCCTCCTTGGCCGCCAGTATGGCCCATGGCATTGGCAACTTGAGTCCAATTGTGGGCGCGGGTTGGTTGCTAAAATAGGGCATGCTGAGTGCCTCGCGACAAGAGCAACGCTTCAGCGGATTCAAGGCAAAGAGGCTACGCATCAATGTGATCATATCATCGCCGGCAGCGGTGAATATATTTTCCAGCGGTATTCCAACAGAAGTAGCAAAGTGTACATAACCATGCAGTTTACTGACATGCGGCCATTCGTTCGGTGTCGGTGTGCCGAGAACGCGAAAGATGCGCGTCAACTGATCCAGATCGGAGTCACCGGGCAGAAATGGTACACGCAACATGAGCTCGGCCAGAATGCAGCCAACGGCCCACATATCGACACCGGTGCCATATTGACGGGCGCCAAATAGGAGCTCCGGTGAGCGATACCAACGCGTGACCACTTGATGCGTATGGATGCGACTTGGCGAACCGAACGATTTGGCCAAACCAAAATCACCGATCTTCAAGATGCCATCGCTGTTAACCAGCAAATTGTTCGGTTTCAGATCGCGATGGAGTATCCAATTGACATGGAGATATTCGAGGCCGCGTAGCATCATTATCGTATACGCCTTAATGTTTGCCTGTGTCAGTATTATCTTATTGTCCTTAATGATTGTCTCCAGATCGGTATCCATGAAATCGAACACAAGCGAAACATTCGACAATCGTCCGAAGACATCGAGCAGCCCGATAATGTTCTCATGCTGCAGTTCTCGCAAGATTTTGATCTCACGCAGTGCGGTGCGATTAATGCCATCACGTGCCTCATCCCGGCTGCAAGTCTTCATCTTCTTCACGGCAACAATTTGGTTCGTTAAAGTGTCTCGCGCCTTATAAACGATGGCAAACTGTTTTTTACGGGGGCATCATGAATGAATATCAATTCTTACCATAATATTATACGAGATTGGTGGCGCACTTACCTGTCCTTCGCCGAGAAAGGACATCTTGGCATAGTGATCCATTTCACAATCTCCCAATGGAAATATTGAAATAAATATATCAAACTACTGGCGTTTGCAGTTACAAATGCGGATGCAACCGACAAAATCAACCAAGCAAAACGAGGGCTGAGAATTTACACATATATCTATCGATAAATATCGAGGAAAATTAACACCATTTGTCAATTCAAAAAATGAACTTTAATGTTTGCCAAATTAAATCAGCAAATATATTTTTTTTGTAATTGAAATAACTAAAACAATTTTATTTCATGTCACATATCACTTAAAATATATCTTTCAAATATAAGACAGCATATATCGATACATATTGCAGCGACAACATGGCGACTGTATCTCATTTCACATCTCTAATCGGCGACGAAAGAGAAGAGCTTTTTTTTATGTTCCTGTATAAAAGCAAAAGAATATCGAAATGGTTGTCCTACCAAATCAAACCATTTACATAAACAATCTGAACGAAAAGATTAAATTGGAGCAGCTGAAGAACTCGCTGTCAGCGATCTTCTCACAATTCGGCGAGATACTCGACATTGTAGCCCTGAAAACATTAAAGATGCGAGGACAGGCGTTTGTCATATTTAAGGAAATTGGCAGCGCCTCGAAAGCGTTGCGCACAATGCAGGATTTTCCGTTTCATGACAAACCGATGCGCATTGCCTACGCCAAATCCGATTCAGATGTTGTCGCCAAATTGAAGGGTACTTACAAGGAGCGGCCAAAGAAGGTGATACCGCCCAAGCCGACACCGGGCGTCGAAGAGAAAAAGTGAGTGGTTTGTGACGACACATTGAATGCATGCTCAAATTCTCATATAATCTTTTAACGATAACAGGGACAAGAAGAAGAAGAAGCCATCGAATGCAGAGAATTCAAATCCGAACGCACGAACGGAGCAGTCACCAAATCAAGTTCTATTTCTCATTAATCTGCCGGAGAAGACAAACGAATTGATGCTCTCGATGCTGTTCAATCAGTTCCCTGGTTTCCAGGAGGTGCGTCTCGTAGCCAATCGTCACGATATCGGCTTCGTTGAGTTCTCCACGGAATTGCAGAGCAAAGCCGCCAAAGAAGCGCTGCAAGGCTTTAAAATAACGCCAACTCACGCAATGAAAATTACTTTTGCCAAAAAGTAATAAATATTCCCAAAATCAGACGCTGCAATGTTTTTTTTTCTTATATTTATTTTCCTGGTCAAAAGAACGTTTAGGATGGTTCGGATGGGGCTGAGCTGAGACCACCAGGCGGGTTGCGGGTTGCAGATAACGAAAGGCCTCTCCTCGGGGAGGTTACCTGCGAATAATACGAGATTTGTCGTAAATTAGCAGTCTCGGACAAACAGCGGGTACGATAATGTCAATCGTACTGACGAAGCGTTTGTGTTGCTGCCCTTAAAAGCCAAGCTTCACACAACCTTAAACTTCCCTGCACGAGTGTACCTAACCCTTCCCTACCCCACATCTCACTAAGGTGTGACTCTGAGCGTGCCGAGCCGAGCCCTGGTTAATAACTAGCCCAGTCTCTTAGACAGTACGCGCCGTGAGGAATCAGAGGTAGAAGTGGAGGACATCATAATGTCCTCGCATGAGCTGGCAGAGGAACTGCGAGTAGACACGGCTGAGGCAGACGTTATTATAACGAGTGACGGTGAGGGGGGCAACCCCAGGCCCAAATAGCCGGACACGCTGGGACATACCACCCAATAGACGACTAAAGTCCTCAATACTTGGCTGGCACATCATCACGCTAAGGCGGCTTCAGCAGTTTAAGATAGGACGTTCACCAAACAGCACCTTGTGCTAGCCCTGGTACAGGAGCCATGGGTGAACGATGGAGTGAAAGGCCCGTAAACGGCCGATTCAAATCGGTAATCTGGGATCGAAGAGACCCAGCACCCACAGCATGCATTATGGTGAGGAGGAGTATTAACTATACTATCCTTTCGGTCTCTGCATATCGAGCAGTAGCGAAATCAATTTTAGAGGTGAACACCTCACAGAATTTATATTTAAATATATTTATTAGAACTTGCCAATGTCGGATCCACTTTGACATTTATAAATAGAACTAGAAAAGAAGTCTTAGACATCACCCTTATTAGTCGGTCACTTAAAACCTCACCTAAGAGACTGGCACGTCTCACCAGAGGAATCCATGTTGGACCATAAAACTATCCTATTTAGGTTACAACTAAATACGAATAGTAGCTTTCCAAGTCATAACCGCAGGAAAACGAACTGGGAACGATTCAAGAGGGCCATAGAGCTCAATTTATCTGCAACTCAGAATCGAAGAAAAACAAAGGAGACTACAGAGCTGGGAAGAAACACCAGGACTCCGACAGGGCAACCATAGTCCAATTTTAATCAAACAGATGAAGCAGAATCGTTTCGGCTTGTGATGCTGACCAAGAACATATATACGTTGCGTCAATATAAATACATGAAATAAACTGGAAATGCTGTTTTATTAAATGATGACATTTTTGAATTTGCAAAAGGGTCATTAAAATTTAACGCTGGTCCGCGAAACATTGAAAAACCAGCAACAGCAACAGTGTCGGGGCACCACTGGATCCAACTCATAAATCAATTGGTAAATTTTAATAAAGAACATGCTACTGTCTGTAGCAACCCAAAGACAGAGAATATAAAAAAAAAACATAAGCCAAGCTTAACTTAACCAGACGTTGCACAGTAGACCAAAAATATGAAAGACTTAACAAAATTATACAAATACAAACATAGAAACATAAATAAGTCGCCATAGAGTTCCACAAGATTATCTTTTTTATTAGATTCTTAAATATATTTATTTTGCGAGATCAGCGATATAACCATAAATTATTTAGTAAAGCCGTGACCAAAGTTTTAATTTGACTACTGTCTGCTTGGGCTTATTACACGCTCACTCGACTACATAATTACTGGCTGTATGTGTGTGTGTGTGTATGTTATATAAATAATATAAGCTATGTTGGGGGCTGTGTTAGCATTGTTGGCACGTGTCGGTGATTTGGCCTAAGAGTTCAATCGAGCGATTGTTTAGCTTGTATAGTTTTAATAATTTTAATTTCTCTTCATTTTTTCAAATAAATAGTATATATAATAAATTATTTATAGCACTTGTTTCAGTGTAAGATTTATGAAGCATCGTTTTTTTTATATCTGTTTTTACATGTTGTCAGCTTTACGCATTTTCAAGCGACTTTTATGCGCTTATAAATAAATATTTCTTGCCTGTGCTGCATTTTCCAAGTTATTGATTAACTATTAAAAAAAAAAACTTGCACTTGAAGCGTTTCTATTGAGTCAATCATTTTACGTTAATAAGTTTTAAAAGTTGTTAATAAATCAGAAGAGGCTGGCTGTACCATCATCGATGGATGTGTGGTTTTGGATTGTGTTTACTTGGTTGGCTTGGCTGATTGCAAAAGTTAAATGAACTTTGGGTTTTAAAGTAGCTTAGCTTAGCACAGCGCTTAGATTGCTTCTAATGCTTCAAATTGGTTGGATTTGCATATTGATGTGGCATTAGGTGTGAAACTTTCACAGTTCTGCTCCTCACGCTAGAGGCAACAAGTTAGCTTCCCGTAATCGTCATCTACAACTATGAAATTTGTGGTGCTCATAAATTGACTTTGTTGTTGCGTTGCGTTGCGCATACGCATTGTTGGCCTGGAGGGCAGCTCAGCTAAACACTGTCATTCGCATTCAGGCCGCGTTCGTCGGAACGGAGGGTGAACTGGGAGAGAGCGTGACACAGAATCGGATTTTTATGTTGGTCATAAAGTTGCCGCCTGCATTTGGATTTGCCGCTGCTGTTCCTGATGTTCCCATTGTTGGTATTAGCTTTTGTTTTATTTTATTATGCTGCTATTTGGCTTTGGCCACAGTCTACTGTTATTGTCCTTGTCCTTGCACTAAATCAAAGTGTCGTTTATCCTGCGGCATGCAAAGCGGTTCGCTAAGTTTATTGGCATTGATTGTTATGACCTCATTTTGGTTTTGCATAACAATTAGTCAAAAAACAATTTGATTATCGTTCCCCCATAAAGTTATGCCTCTGCATTTTGGTCGCTCCCAAATTTGGACTGAATTTAAAATCAGTGGAAATAAACATTAGCAAAAAAAATATATTGAACTTAAGTGACTTTTTAAGAACTGCTCATAGCTTGGTTATCCTTAAAGTACTTTTATTCCCTTAATTGAAATAAATTGTGTAACGTATAATTAATATAAACATCCATTCTAGAACATTTTCTGCTTATACATAAAAATATATTGATAGGGCTTATTTAAAAAATTATTAGTGGCTATATCATTTACGATATTCAATAAATATTTGCTCAATTTATAAGCAAGTCATTAAAAACCTGGCTGAAGGGTATCCAAAAACGAAATAAATATAAAAATTCGAATGGTATTTAAACGACAGGCCCAGTGAACCGCGAGAATTGCAAGCGGTGGAAATGCAAAGAAAATTGCAATAACAATTTGGCACAGACCGAAAATTTGCAGCAGCGAAAAACATTTGAATTTGTGTAAATTTATTGTCTCGTTTTTTGTTTATTGCACGGCATTTGCATAGAAAAATTCAAATTAAACGTAAATGTGCAAAACGCTCTGAATGGTTGGCTCTTCGTCCTCTGCGTCCCTTTTATTGTCTATTTGCTTTGTTTGACACTTCTTTTAGTGTGCAACAACTGAAATTCAAAATAAAAATGTGGCACAAAGTATTTGTTAGCTCCAAATGAGCAGTCAGCACAGCCAGCAATTGGCAACCTACAACAAAGGCTGACGAACACATATAGAAAGAACGATGGGGGAGAGGCTTGAGGGGTGTTGATGAAGTAGAGTGTGCAAAATTGCTCATCTAATGATGCAAAAATTGCTTTCATTTGCAATAACTACAAAGACAACTGCAACTGAACTTTCTCTACGAAGTTTAAAGTTGAACATTAAACAAATAATAAACAGTTTCCTCTTCCGAATGCAAACCTCAAGTGGCATGTTTATTTCCTGGCAACATGATTAAGTCCTGTCCCAATTCGAAAAGCTGGTTAATTAAGACAAGACGGTTAATTGTCACTGTTCGTTTGCTTATCCTCTTAATTTCTGCACTTCCTTACATTCCCTCTTGGCTGGACAGATCTGTTGGAGTGCAAGTGTCCTTTTGGCAAGGAACACTGCCAAAGGATACTGTCAACAGCATATCCTGATTGAAGCTGCAGGCAAGGGTGGGTTAAGCCGAGGCACCAAGTAAAATTGTTACAATTTATTTGCAATACGAACAAAAAAAACATGCTTTACGATAAGAAAGAGTTACACGGATCTAAATGCTCTTTTTCAACTTGATATAAAATATTGGCTATAAATAATATGTAAAAATAGAGTGACAATATTGAAAGATTATATCTGTAATAATTGTGATGCTAACAATTAGTTCACACGCTGAAACAATATTAACATCGTTTACGTTGTAATAACATGTTGTAGTAAATTAAATAATTGGGATTTTTAAAAAAACTATTTTTTCATACATAAATAATAATATATTTCGAATCGGTGTCGACTTTCTGCTATCGAAAATTAATGTTTTTCACAGTAATTTAGATTGTGTTAATTAGTGTAGATTTTGACAATTAATTATAAAGTAAAAAAACACAAGTAAATTCTATTAAAAAGATTGTAAACAAATTAAGGAATTCATTGGACTCTGACTTAAGTGAGCCGTAAAAAAAAAGAATTTATTTATGCCTTTTGTTTTTGTTTCCTTTTGGAGCAGCCTGCTCCAACCGCCCTCTCTCAACCCATGGCTATCAGTCCGCTTTTTGTCTTCCTTTTATTCCTGTCTCGTCGCAGGGCGGCAATTGCCTTTGTGCCTGTCTATCATGCTGTCCATCTCTGCCTGTCATTTGCTGTCTCTACTATCTTTTTTTTAAGTGCATTCATTGAAATCGCCATTTTTTTTAGTGTGCGGCCATTGTCCGCATGTAAATTCATCGTTGAATTGGTCCCACTGTTTACGGTTCGAAGCACTAGCTGTCAACAGTTTTCATAAATCTTCATTCCACTGTGGACATCAATGGAACTGATGCTGCTCCGGCAGCTGCTTCAGCTTCTGGATCTGCACTTTTCTCAAGACATAGTTATCCTAAGTGCTCTAAGTGCAAGCTGTCACTAAGGAAGCGTAAGGATTGCCCTGTTTTGTTTTTGGGTTATCAACTCCTTTTGACATGTTCTCCACAGCTAAAGAAAATTCCCAAAATGCTCCGAAATTGAGTGGCACTTTTTGCTGTGAATGGAATTTAATTGGAAGTGGATTGGACTTCCACGTGTTCCTGTCAAAATACGCAAAGTATAATTTTTCTTGCCGTTTCTCTGGAATTTGTGGAACTTACTTTCATTTTGGCAACTATAGATGACACTACAAAAGTGTTGACATGCAAATATTGCCACATTGATATGTTAATTCGAACTTTCACCTTTCGCTGTTGGCTTTATTGGGAATATAAGCGCCACATAAAAATCATATTGGTCAAGGCCCAATAACAGGTCAACATGTCGCAGTTGTCCCCAGTGAATTACACGGCCATCTGTTGTTCGTATTGCTTGTTGTTGTGGGCCATAACAGTCTGACTTTATGTTTCTGAGCGTTAACAACAATATTCACGGGGTCCAAAACTGCCGTTAACAAAACCAGTTTCTTTTTTTGTTTTGGCTATTGTGACAATCTTTTCACATTCCTAGAACATTTGGCGTGAATAGATTCATGCAAATTAGCCACTCAATGCGATACGAGTCGACTCGATCTGCAAAGTGACCCAAATTGAGAGGCCATAAAATTGCGTGAATGTTCCGAAATCGGTTTAGTTGACGTAGTTGGACAGACGGAACGCCCAAGATTATGATGATGATGCTGCCAGCTCGACTATTGGTGATAATCACCTTGGTGACATGTAAATCAAATAGCATTTTTATCATCAGTGAAAGTCCAACTAACTGACCACATTCATTGCAGCTCAGCCACAGTTCAGGAAGCACTGGAAACGAGCACCTGTCCATGGCGCATTCTACGTGGACGCCTACGCATACAATAAGCCTCAGGTGAACTTGGTAAATCAGTTGCCAGCAGCAACAATGCCTGGAGAGACGCTGCCCGTGGGTCAGGTGCTCCAGCACATCTCCCACAGCAGTCGCGCTTTGGCACTGCCAAAAGCTGAATACAGAAATCTTAATGGGGAAGAGAGTATACCCGCTGCTGATTCTCGAGAAGGTAGCTTGGAGCCCGCGATGACAGCAACTACTCTTGCCGCATTAAATAGCCAATTAGCACAGCTGCAGATGAATCTGAGTCAGCCACGCGCAAAATTATATTCGCACGAGTTTCATGTGCAAAATATGGGCACCAAGAAAATTGTGCTTCTTAATACACTGGCAAAAAAGGAGCAGAGTGAAATAGTTAGCGCAGAAGTTACGGCCATAGAGGAGAAACCATTGAATGTGAAATTGCCACTGCCCGAGCTTCTCGAAAGCGATATGGAGGCGCAGTTGCAGGAGGAGATGACAGCAACAACGCCAAAGCAGGTGAAAACTAAACCAATTAGCTATCTGGAGGCTGAGCCACCTAGTAAGAGACAGCTAAGCAATGTGACTGCTGACAGCAAAGAGATAGTCAAGGATTTGAGTAGAGCGTCAACAATCGCAATAGAGTCAACAGCAACTGCTGGACAGGAGCAGCAGTTAACCCCCGATGCCAATGCAAAGCAGCAGCCGGAGCAGAAACCAGAGATGAGAAATCAAAATCAGTTGCAGATGAAGTTGAAGCTGGGAGTTGAGAACGCGGTTGACAGTCATCATGACAACAATGGCCTAGCAAATGGCTTCAGTGTAGCGCCTACAAAAGAGCCCCAGCCAGTTGGAATAGCTGGGGTTAAGACTCATCGCTTGAAGTCAAAGCGCCAGCAAATGGAAACAAAAGTAAAAGCACAAACTGAAACTCAAACAAAGATAGCAAATGGAACTGATACAAGGATGGGAACGGGTTCTGCTCCAGTTGACAAGCTGATGAGTGAGACAGCAGATGTCAGCCGAGGGAAGCCTCAACGGCAGCACAAGGATGGCAGAGTTAGGGTCAGCGCAGGGGGTAAGGGTAAGGGTAAGCGGAAGGGTGCTGGTCAGAAGCAGGAAATCGAAACTACGACAAATTGGTGGCACATTCTACCATATGCGGAAATTAGAAAATTTTTGAATACGATTTATGATGGCATCACCGACGACTCGGACGATGAGCGAGCTGCCCATCGGATATGAATGGGTTGCACATATGTATGTTTGGGCCAGATCAATAGTTAAGTCCGATTTGTAGGGTTGTACGTTCCAAGGGGCGATTCTCCAGCCAGTGTTGAATTGAATTTCCGCTCAAACGAAGTACAATCAGGCATTGAAGTTAGTCGTCTTGATTACGAACAGCAACAGAGTAAGTTAGATTAGGTTACTTGGCAATAAAAATACAATTTATTCGTAAAAATAGCAATACTAAAATCTTAAATTGAACTACTTTTACAGTTTGTTAACATATTTTAGCCCCTTTGGATGAATGAGTTCAGATTGAGTTTGCTTGTTAACAATACAGTTGCCACTTTTCCAATAAGTTTATTATGATTCAACTTATAGAAAAAGAAATGTTTAAGCCAGACTTGATTTTTAAATAAAAGTGGCACGCAAAGTTGTAAAAGATTTCACTTGCACTTTCTAATATATACACGAAGATTTCTTGAATATTTTGAAGTTGCTAATCTGCTGAATAATAATAAAATTATTGTTAATGATTTATTGTGCGACACTCAGAGTCAGCTTGTCCGGCACGTCAACAAGATTTCATTGAACCCGTTAACTTAATTAAATGCTGACTGACACTTGCCACTTAATAAGTAATTTATAAATATTTAATTAAGAACATAGAATACAAGCAAAATGACGCCTTAATCACGACAAATTGAATTCGATTTGAACGGTTTTTGGAATCGGGTCAGTTAAAGTTGGTCACAGGTTAAAGTTGAAAGCGGTCTATTGGCTTCCAGTTGTCAGCTTAACTCTGCTTGCTGTGATTTGACCATTAATGAGCTAATAGGCTAATAGGCTACAGCTACCTGAATAACTCAACGCTTGACTTGACTTGTTTTTAACTTGTTTGTTGTTTGCTTTTATTTTGATTTGTCCGTTTCCATTTACTGATGTTTAGCACCTGAGGCGGAATTTTTTTTACTTTTAGCATTATTTACATGGGCATGGCTGAAGTTGTCGGTTGTTTTCCTCTCCACCTGCGCATAGATGTGCAAATTGTCCGAGTTTTGAATGCCGGGCACTTCAAAGACCAGCGAAATGGACGGCCTTTCAGTTGTTGTTGTTGTTGTTGTTGTTGTGTGGACTGCGTTCAGTTCCCCAATTACCCCTGGGCTATCGTTGGGCAGTTGTACGCTGAATGAATGCCCTTCATACAGGTGGAGTTGCCAGTCGCAAAGCTGTGGTATCAGTTTACAACGGGCCACTGAATTCGCATCAATAAGCGACAATTGGCTGTAACTCAATTTTGGTATTTGCTGCAGTGCCTCAACAACATTGGGCCTGGGCGCAGCTCCACACCTGATAATCACTTGAATCAAAAGCAACACCAGAGATCGTTGGGTGCCCATTGCGACAGAAACACCTTCAGCTGAATAAGTACCTCGAGCTCTTGCACCTCGATTCCGACTGCCAAAGTGGTTTCAACTGAACTGAACTCAAACCCGTTTTCCACTCAACAAATTGAAAAGAGATCGAAAGTTATTGTTTCTACATGTGATCACCTCACCCACACCAGAAATACCACGAAATGACAGATTTAGTTTTACATCTTCTGGTGTAAATCAAATAGTTACAGCTAAATCGCTTTTTTTAACAAAAACTAAGTCGAGATATTTTTTTCACTCATAAGCAAAATAATATTTTTTTTCTTTTTCAAAGATATTTTTAACAAATTAGAATAATTTGTATAGATCTTTTTTTACCCGTCTTGCGTATGCGCTGATTGAGGGGTCTACGGGTGGGCTTATCTTTGGATGGTCGCCTTCGATGGGCAGGTGATGACGGGGATGTCAATATGAGTGGATTACCATTTCCAGTTAGATGGGCTGTTCATGTTAGAGCTCTGCATGACGCTGACATAAATAAATTACCGAATCAGGTGGCTATTTGACAGATAATTTCTGCTCAGGCCTTAAGGAAGTGTCTGATAAATAATAATCTTAATCACTATTATAATCAAAACGATCGAACGTACTGAGGATGTGTTTGGGGTGGTGGTTCTTTGGTGGAAGGAGGTATTTTAATGGGTGGTAGTGTGGTGGTGGGGGGAGGTGTTGAAGATGTTATTGTTGTCCTTGTAGTGGATGTCGTACTGGAAGTAGTTGTAGGTCTCCTCGTTGTTGTTCTTAATGGGTATCGGTGGGGGAGTGGCCGGGGCACATAGGACGGATAATAGTTCTCCCAATAGTTATTGTAGTAGTCATTGAAGGCGATCCGATTGCTTCTTGTGCAGAGCAGCCAACGCGTCCGTTATCTGCTTATATATACTGTTTATATCCCAGATGGGAATTCTATATCTCATCTGACTGTCTCCGGCAGTTGACTGAGTCAAGGCAGGCACAGCCAGCATCAGGCAGAGAAAAGCGCGACATTTGATGGATTTCAATTTGAAAATAATATTCTGAGCCCAATTGCATTGCATAAATAGCAGTTAATCTTCTAATAAGACTGCTGATGATTGATAATTGACTTAAGGCCAGAATTTAAAATTCGACACAAAAATTGTATTATTGACGGAGCAATGGAACAATGCGCCATGATTAACAAATCAATTGTTTTCGAACACGTGTAATGCTCTTCTCTTTTCTCATCATAAACGGTTTGGCAATATAATCATATGTCCTATTATAGATATGTTAAGAATGGTTAAACAGCAGTTAGTTTTGCAAGCTGACTCTTCATTGGGTTGTCCACAATATAGCGGGTAAAAACTCTACAAAAATATTGCTCATTCTGAAAATTAACTTTTGAATTATTCGTTAAAATCTGGATTTTCGTTTGGCTTGGATGTAGCTTGTTTCTGACTTTGGTTAGTCTTATCACAATTATAATTGTGTTAACGCATATAAACTGATATGTTATATATTTGGAATATTTATTTTCTCCAAACGTTTTCGTGCTGATACAAATATAAAAATGATTGTAAATTGTTGAAAAACACCCTACAGCACCCAATAGATGTGACCTTCACATTTTCACCTTGTTGAATTCAACAGAGTCAAATAATATAAGAAAATTTGTTTTTTATTAACTAACTTGGCAATCACAAACAAGAATAAGTAAATTATACTTGAATAAGTTTCTAGTCTAATCTGTTTGGCAATTCACTAGTACTGAGCTAACATCGGATTTGCTTTATAGTAGGCCAAGCCTGGACGTGCAGCTACCAAGCGCCTCCGAACTTGATTCCGGGTGTGTTTTGCAACAGGGTATCTAACGAATAACAATGGCCGCCCATTCTTGTCAGTAAGTTTCACATATTGCGATTTGGGACGTATGATAAAGTGAGAAGGTTCATCGTAATAATGTCCCATATCGTGATCGTCATCATTGGAGACGGCAATGTCATCCTCACTGTGCGAAGCAGGACTTCGAATTATAAAATGTTGCAGCTTGTTACTCTTAACAGGTTCTACGGGATGTGGAACAACCGTTGAGGTTGTATGAGTTCTTGCAGAATCCCTTAATAAAATTGGAATCACTATTGAAGTTGGAATTGCTGTTGATGAGTTTGTCAAGGCAAATAAAGTTGTTGGCAATGCTGTTGAGTTTGATATAGCTGGTGACTTAGTTGGCAATGTTGTTGATGTGGAAACTGCTTTCGAGTAACCTGTTGATGTTGGATCAGTTGACGATGTTCTTGGAAGAGCAGTTGAGGTAGTAGGCAATGCATTAGATTTGGGAGTAGCTGGTGAGGTTGTTGGTAATGCTTTTAATGTGAGAGCAACTGATGAGCTAGTTGGTGTTGGAATAGCTGTGGGGGTAATTGGGTAAGCTGTTGTGGTGGGAACTGCTTTTGAGGTGTTTGCTGATGTAGGAAGAACTGACGACGTTATGGGAAGAGCACTTGTGGTAGTCGGCATTGCTGTAGATTTAGAAACAGCTGATGAGGTAGTTTGTGTAGGATTAGTTGTACGGGTACTGGAAAGTGATGATGTGGTGGGAACTGCTTTCGTTGTGCTTGTTGAGATGGTAACAGTTGGCGATGTTCTTGGAAGAGCAGTTGAGGCAGTTGGCAATGCTGATGATGTAGGAGCAACTGATGGGCGAGTTGGTTTAGGAACAGTTGTAGAGGTACTTGGGTAAGCTGTTGTGGTAAGAACTGCATTCGAGATGCTTGCTGATGTGGGAACAACTGGAGACGTTCTTGGAAGAGCACTTGAAGAGATCGGCAATGCTGTGGATTTAGGAGAAGCTGATGTGGTAGTTGGCAATGCTGTTGTTGTGGAAGCAACTGATGAGGTAGTTGAGGTGGGAGTTGCTGTAGAAGTATTTGGGTAAGCTGTTTTGGTGGGAGCTGCTTTCGATGTGTTTGCTGATGTAGGAACTACTGACGACGTTATGGGAAGAGCACTTGTAGTAGTTGGTATTGCTGTAGATTTAGAAGCAGCTGATGAGGTAGTTGGTGCAGGGATAGCTTTAGAGGTACTGGGCAAAGCTGCTGTGGTGGGAACGGTTTTCGAAGTGCTGGTTAAGGTGGGAACAGTTGGCGATGTTTTTGGAAGAGCAGTTGAGGTAGTCGGTAATGTTGTAGATTTTGGAGCAACTACTGATTTAGTTGGCAATTCTGTTGGTTTACGAGCAGCTGATGACGTAGTTGGCAATGCTAATGATGTAGGTTCAAGTAATGGGGTAGTTGCTGTAGGAATAGCTGAAGAGGTACTGGGCAAAGATGATGCGGAGGAAATAGCATTCGATGCACTTGTTGAGGTGGGTACAGTTGGTGAAGTTCTTGGAAGAGCAGTTGAGGTTGTCGGCAATGCTGTAGATTTAGGAGCTGTTGTTGAGGTAGTTGGTAATGCTGATGATGTTGAAATATCTTGTGAGGTAGTTGATATTACAGTTGACGTAATTGGAATTCCAGTAAAAATGGGAATCGATGTTTCAGGAGAAATAGAAATAGCTGACGACGCTTCAGTGGAAGTAGGTATCGCTGCCGAAGTTGCTGTCATTCCAATGGAAATAGGTGTGGCAGTTGGCTTAGTCAGTATCCCAGTGGAAGTTGGTCTCGCCGTCGTAGTTTCAATGAAAGTAGGTATCGCTGTCGAAGTGGTGTCGATTCCAGTGGAAGCAGGAATCGCTGCCAAAGTTGTTGGCATTGCTGATGTAGTTTGTTGGTTAGTTGCTGTAGGTAAGCTTTGCTGATGCAGATAATAGTTGTAGGCAGCCAAATTATTATAATAATTGTAGTAATCCCAATAATTATTGTCGTAATACGCATTCCAGTAATATGGGTTAAAGTTGTCCCTTTGAGTATCCAGTTCCAGATCTTCATCATCCTCATCCGACTGCAGGTCAATTGATTGTCCGGTTATATCGCGAACATTCCACACTGGAATCTGAAACTGAGCCCAAGCAGGCACGGCCAGCAAGACTAGTAAAAGTAAAA
Source organism: Drosophila dives (assembly GCA_035042365.1). NCBI lineage: Eukaryota > Metazoa > Arthropoda > Insecta > Diptera > Drosophilidae > Drosophila > Drosophila dives. Next base: position 5,553,529 of record JAWNLJ010000133.1, on the reverse strand, counting down.
GCCACAATCGACTGCTTAACATTTTGGCTAAATTCTTTATTATTTATTCTTTATTCGCGACTTTCCGTCGCAGAAGCTAGATCAGAACTGAGCTGTCGGAACGCAGATCGATTGCTTAAATAAGCTAAGCAACTGCTTTGTGAATCGCCTGACTTCTTATCTTAAAATTAGTCTAAAATAAAATTAAAACCAAATAATACAATACACATCTTAGATTTATGAGCTTCAGCTTATAAATAGAGCATTTCCTGACTTAATGAGTTTTTAACCAGCATCAGCTAGATTAATTTTCAACCAAACCACTGCGAGCGTGATTAAGTGAAGCGGCTGGATTCGGCGGAATTGGTTAACTATTGATCATTATCAAGCTCGTATTTAATGCGTGAGCCATTCTTGAAGTCAATGTAATCGTAGTCGGGGTCATTGTCATTGCCGCTCTCATCATTGATGGGCCTAAGAGCTAGTTTTTGTATAGCTGGCGTGCTGGTTGTCCGTGAAGCCATCGCCTGCTGTAGAAAGTCCGCCAGCACAGCGGGCTGCACGGTAGGTCCAGGTCCATTCGTCGATTGCAGTCCCTGCAGCACGCCCTGAATGAACTGTTCACGAATGAGAGCATTTGCATCTGTGCCTGCAACTGCATCCATTTGCCTCACATCTGAAGACATTTGAGGCAACTGAGTGGATGGCTCGTTTGTTAGCATTGACGCATCTTGTGGCCGTCTTGGAGGAACTCTTGGAGGAACTCCTGGCAGCAGTCCACCTGTGGCTGCCAGTGGCAATGCCAACGGATTGCTTAGCAATAACAGCAAGGGCAATGTTGTGCGCGGCTCCGGTTCCTTTTCCAATTTCACACGTAGGGCATTCACTTCCAGCCGGAGACAGGCGACAAAAGCAATAATAAAACAAATCGTTCCTCTTTGTTTCATATTGCTGCGAGTTCGCTGACCAACTAAATGTGGCTGGCGGTGTTTTTGCATATTTAGCTTAAAACTAAACAAAGCTCAGTGGTGAAATCTTTTGTTTATAAATTTCACTCAAAAATAGCCAAGCAATCAGACATTTTTTGTTAGTCATTTATTTACACGCCAAAAATTAGTTATAACTTATTTGTTTTGGGAGAAGCTTTGTCAGCTGACGTTTTTTGCCTCACATCTTTAGTCTTTGTAGCTGCTTTCAACGTCTTCGATTTTGTCTTTGAGCCAATACCAATTTTACGCCACAATTCATCAACTTCATCATCGTCGTATTAGATTCATTATACGAGTATGCATAATCATTCCATTCGTAGTTACCAATATTGTCGTCATCATTTAGTTGCCTGTCTATTAGCACCCTCATCCAAATCTTGCTCATCAATTGCCGCATAATCCAGGCACTCATTATAAGTTGCCCCAACAAACTGCTGCTGAACAGTTACACTTGCAACCACTGCCAATAGGGCTCAAAATCAGCACACAGTTGGCCGCGCTCCAAGTTGTCAGATTGTAGCAGATTGTTGCAGATTGTTGCAGATTGTTGCAGATTGTACAACAACAACTACAACTATTACTGAATGCGTGTTGTGGCAATGTGCAGCATGCAATCAGTGGGCAACTAATTTTATTTAAATATTTTCTGAGCCGGCAGAGACAGTGACGATGACATAATAAATTTAAATTACTATTTATACATTTAAAAAATGTTCTTATTAATTTAACTTGTTATCCAAAATACATAAATATTTAAAAATATTTTCAGGCATTTGCATCACGCTTGAATGAAATTATAAATATTTAACTTACTAAGTGCTCATGACAACCATTCAAAATTTGTGGCCACCTTTCAATTTGAATTATTTATAATCTCTATTTTTAATCTCTGCTCAGGCGTTCGAAAATGTTCTGTTTACAAAGAATTGAGCTCCACTGCAGAAGCTTTAATTCAGTCAACAGATTCCAAATATTATTAATAGACCCTCTAGATTTAAGCAGAATTCAGATTTCAGTCATTGCTGAATTTCTATATTTGACTATTAGCTTAATTTATTTAGCATTAGAATAGTTTGATTGCTTTTAAATCATTGGTTTATATCATGATATTTCTTGTATGTCACTAATCTGTCGAAATTGGGTATTAGGGTACGTGTTTATTTTATATACTGTCTATAAAAATAAATTTTAATTGGAATTGCTTAAAATAAAAGCTTTTAACTTACCTAGGATTATATCAATCAATGCTTATAGTCATCCTAATGCTGTATCTCCCTTATCCAACAAAAAATTTTCAGCCTGATTTTTCTTGTCCCGATTATCCATATATCACTTGGAGACATAACTAAACGATCTGACTTCAATAGAGTCTGCACAAATTTCATCGATGTGTGTCTTCTCTCATTTAGAACAGCTATACAAGTTTACTTAGATTATATATATTTTGTCCAAACCAAAATAAAATAATAACAATTAATTACTAAGCAAGGAGTAAAATATTATGATCTTAGCAGTAAAATAAATCTAAATTTAAATTTAATACCAAAAACAATATTTGATGTTATAGATTGAGTTAATAGTTTGTAACAAAAACGTTTAAAAATAATACAAATAATATATATATTAAAAACGAATAAAACTAAAATTAAATTTAATGTTGAAAACATATATTTAATATTATAGATTAAGTTTACCATCCAGTTTTACTATACTGAGACAAGCACTATTCTGCATTTTAATAAGATCAAATGTTGTTCTACCACAAATAAGGCTAATATTTATAATAATTATAATACACTTTCCCTTTGATGACTTTTAACTTAATATAGCTTATTCAAATTAGAATAATGTGAAAACGAACGCTGTATTAGTTTTTAGTTATTCTTGGAAGATTATCTTCATGTAAATCTCTCGCTGCTTTGCATTTATCACATTTCAGCTAAGAATACAAAATAAACTTTTAATAATAATTTAAGCAGATTCGACTTTCGCAAATATATACATGTAAAAGTATATAAACAAAGTCACAAACTTTTTGTTAATCAGTTACTATCAACTGGTCTCCAAATGATCTCAAAAATTGCTCTCTGCCTTCTGCTGGCAATCTGCTCCGGTTTGGCTGTGGCCAAGCCTGAGTCCGATGTGCTGCTCTACAAGCTCGTTGGTGACGGAGTCGAGAATCAGGATATTTTCAAATATATCAGAGTGCCAAGCACCTCCCAAGACGATGACAGGCCCGTCATAGAAGATGACGATTCGGCTGACTTTGTTGAATTAAGTAAAAGGGGCGTGGCACGTCCGTATACTAATAACCTTATTGCGCCCGATCAATACTATTCGTTGGCAGACGTTAAGAGTTCTGTGGCATTAAAAAAAGCACCCACATCGGGAAGTGCTGCGGAAGAGTTTGCTCCAATGGTAGGTGCTCCCGGCGGGGTACTTCCTGGTATAGAACTTTATGGAGGAGGATTTCCCGGCAGATTACCTCCTGGAAGACTTCCCGTAGGTGGATTTCCTTATGGAGGCTTTCCTTTAGGAGGACCTCTTGGATATGCACCTTTTGAAGGAAAACCTCTTGGTGCAGCATCCCTTGTGGTTAATCCTCTTGAAGTAGCATCTCTTACCAGCCCGCCAATTAGAATACCCGAAGTATGGCGTCCAGGATTTGGACAATGGCATCCTGTATATGGATTTTGGCATCCCAGATTTGGATTCTGGCATCCCAGTTATGGATACCTTCCCCGTAATCCTTATTTCGGAATTCCATTGAATGATTTATCATATCTTGACTTTTCCGAGCTAAGAACGAAAAGGCAATTGCAAAACTGAATCGTGATTCGTGTAAAAATAATGACTGAATGTAATAAACTATACTAAATTAAAAAAAAAAAATTTTGTTTATATTGTGTTTTATTATGACGGTTTTATAATATTTGTCAGATTTGGGTAACAAGAAAAATGTCAATTTTGTTATCTCTTTTTAAGCTGATTTAAATTGCTGAACTGATTTGCATGCGATTATCCCGATGATTTGCATTTAAAACAGGCCAATATGAAAGTGTGCATTTACCTGAATTTATGAGAAGAATCTAATATTGCCACTAATTATCATAATTACTATTCCATTAAAATTACAATTAATTTTTTTAATAGTTTGTATTTTAAGCCTAAACCATTTAAGCAAAATAATCCGATTAGCATAAATATTAAATGCTGCTTATTTAATACTAATTCGTCCGCTGACACACAGCGAAAATGTTTATGCCTCAAACACATTTCGAGCTAAACTTTGAATATTTCAAATGTAGATTCCTCAAAAATTCCGTTTTAAACTATTTCCGGCTACCTGCAACCAAGTGTATTCATAAGATGAATATTTATAATTATTTAATGGTCGAGATACTCTAATCATTCCAACGATATTTTTTTTAGTTTATTTACGCAATTATATATAAAGCGAGTATCTTTACCACAGCCTTAATTCTAATTAATCTGTATTTATCGCAATATATTTCACCGCCACAAAACGTTTGTCAATTTTACCAAATAACAAAGCAATTTAAAGATGACATATTTTTGTATGCACTGCGGGATGTTGAGAAATTCATAACAAAAATTGACATTGACCCGAGCTCATTAACACGATTGTCAAAAACAGAAATTCGCAGTTCGCTATAATTGGCAAAAACGCTTATTTGTCACATAAAAAAAAGTTATGCGTATGAAAAAATAAACAAGATTTATATTTGATGAGTTTCAACGTCAATTTAAAAGTTTGTCAATCTGAAGTCGTCGTCGCTCTGGAGACAGTTAACCACTGCCTATCGGATAAATATTTAAATGTGTCCAACAAATATCTTTAAAATGTAAATGATTGAGTATTATGGCCATTAAAGCAGTCAGCCGTAGAAGTCGTTGACTTGTAGCTCATCACATGGGCCCAATCAATGAATATGCATAAGAATTCTCAGCAATTCATGTGAATGCAGTGGAAGAAGCACTTTGAACTCATCAATTTGCAGGCCCAACGGGGACATGATGAGAAAGCCAACTGCCATAAGTAATAAAAATGGCCAACAAGGGTCGGATGCCGTTGTCTGGTCTGGTCTGGTCTGGTCTGGTCTGGTCTGGTCTGGTCTGGTCGTTCAGTAATAGTCGGCTTATTTATCGAATCGTGCCGACTTTCTGGCGACACTAATTAAATGTCCACCCGAGCTTACTAAGTCAAAACAACAATCAAAGCAAAGATCCAAAACACAAGCAGCAGTTACTTAACCAAGATGTCTGTCTGTATTTGTGAATTTTGGTGTATGTGTGTGTGTGTGTGTCCGTGTGTTTTGACAATCGTAAATTCTAGATATTGTTAAAAAACTTTTGCTTAAGCATAAATCTGCTGGCACAATAACAACAAGAACACAATAGCAATCGTGCTTGCCGCTAACGAGCCAAAGTTGCTGGCTGAAATCATTGAAAAATAATGCCTATAAATATGCTAAGGAAATTCCCTGCATGCCCCGCGCCAGTATAACCAAACCCATAACCAACCAAGCATCCACCCTCAATCACTCCTTCCAGATTTGGCAGCAGGTTGGGGCTGCTTCGTCCTGTATGCCTCAAGTGAGGCACAGGGAAATTCCATTCAAAGGCAAAACTTTTGCAACCAGCCTACTGAAGGTCAACAGTGTAATTTGTTTACTTTATGCTGCCACTTTGCCCAGTTATGAGTGGGCTGAGCGTGGGGTGGCAACGCTTCGTCTCTTTCTGGAGTGTGGCAGCTGCTCGTACAGGCACTACAATTATCTGTGTCTACTGGGGCATGACCAGCGGCAAATCCATCAGATAAATCGAAAAATAAAGAACTGTCGTTTGCTCTATTTTTGTTGAACAAAGCGCATAATTGTTGATTATCCCCTAAAAGCAATTATCACTCAGCCATTTTCCCCTATTTAATTTATTAAACTTCCAGTTTCAACTCGAAAAAACAAAACACATGAAAGCAAATATCTTCAGATGCGATGAATCTGATACACGACCTGAATATGCGAAAACACTTTCTGCAGACATGAACTATATATTTACCATCATCTAACACACAACCGCATTATCCTTGCCACATAGCCTGTGGAAAAGATTCCTCAATGTAAATATGTCAGAGCACTCCGGCTGCTCCTCTTACTGCTGCGGCCCCACTGCGACTCCTCTGTGGCCCCAACTGTGGCCAACTGCTGGCGGTTTTTATAAATATACCTTGAGAAAAATAGGACCATTTCCCCTTCAGGTTTGGGGAGCACTTAAAGGCGCAGCAATTTTAAGTTCCTTTGTTGAGCGTCGCTGCCTTCTACCAAGAAATATAAGTTCTCGAGTTTATCAGCCTGAAGAACTCGAAATGACCGGAAATACAATATGAAGCTGACCTATCACTTGAGTTACTTAGCCAGCTTTTTTATGGCTTAAACAAATAATTTACGAGCATTTCCAGGAAATGAGTCCTTTTTTATTCGTGTCAAATTTTGTGGAACGTTACTCAAACAAAAAATATTCAAGCTGTTGTCAATTAAGGTAATTAAATTGTTAGGTTTATAATTTAATTCGTGACTATTAAATTGTGTTGTCACTAATTAATTTATAGCATTAAATTTACCCAATTTTTCTCAGAATTCAAGTAGGTCACTTTTACCCACTTTAAAAATGTCTTCTTATTTTATTAAATATTTGCCCGGATTTGGTGCATATTGATTTTATATTTAAAGTTCGTGGTTCGTTCTATATTCTAACTAAAATTGCACTATTGTTGAGCGCTTTTCATAATATTATCGCGAAAATCAATTGTGAAACAGAGCATTAAAGTAAATATAAGATATAATAGAAAAAACTACGTTTATTAAAGCATTCAAGCGTTCACTTTATTATGGTGGTTCATTAAGTCAAAATAATCGATCCAAGAGATTCCCAATATTAAGGCATAAAAAATGCTTCAAATTTTAATTAGAAAAGTCGCTGTGAAGCAAATCGTAATTAATATGACCGAGATAAAAAAGAAAAAATAAGTCGAAATATATATTGAAATGTAAGAGCCAAATAGATACAATTAAACTGAAATGTGACATGGTAATTTGGACTACCTAATACTCTGTACATAATTTACTAGATTTTAGCATTCAATCAGACGAAGTGTAACAATCATTTATGTATAATTTACAGGGCATCTTAAAGTCGAAGAAACTCGACTGCTTCATTCTATAAATAATCATATAATTCCAAATGATGTCTGGTCAATATTTCAATATTTAGTGGGTTTTCCATTTCGCTGATGGTCATTATTTCTGCTCTCATTTTGCCCTCCCACGTTTACGTCAGAAGTGATTGTAATGAGTTTTTGATATCTGCCAAGTCGAACACGAAGCCCATCCCAGCTCGGAGCAAGTTTCGGGTCTCTATAAATGTTCTTGTCAATATCAAAGTGTTTGCCCGTCTGTCAAATTGTCGAAACACCGACACGTGCATGTGTATGTGTATGTGTGTGTGTGTGTGTGTGTGTGTGTGTGTGTTGACGGTAAGATAATCAAAATGCCTCAAGCATACACAAACCATATTGAAATGACCATTGATCTTGAGAATAAATAAATAAAAACCTTTCAGCCAAGTGCAAACTTGTATTTTAATTGCAAATTAAATACTTTTGCATATAATTATTATTTGTGTTATAAATTCCATTCATGATTGTTTGAGATTCTCTTAAAATTGCAATAGCACATTTTTGTTTAGCATATTTAAATTCGACATTGACAATGGCCACAAAAGGAAAGCACGCGTAAAAACATTTACTGCAAAACATGAGAAAGTTTTTCAGTTTTCTTTTAGAACACACACATCCATGGGTTGTTTTTCCACGGTCCGGCAGCATCAACATCAACAACAACAACAACAACAAAAACTATAATAATAACAGCAAAATCCATGTCTACGGTTTAGGCGCCAAGGCGTTAAAGTAGACCCACAGGCAGAGGCAGACTCTGCCCTTGCGTCTAGGAGGATGTTGAGGGCGTGGCAGCCTATGCCTTTGCCTTTTTTAATTTCTTTAAGAGCTCAACAAAAATGGCGAAATAAGCATAATTTCAGGCGCCATAAAAATAAAAACAAAACAAAATAAATTCACACAATTTGAAAAAACGCAAACACTCAGCCCCAGCCGCAGCCGCAGTCGCAGCCGCACAAGACCAAAGCTAGGAGCCCAGGGGCTGGTCTGGGTTGTGGGGGAAGGCGGCTAAAGAAAATGGCGGCAGCCGAAGTACAGCTGCAGCTGTTTAATGGCTTCTGTGTGTATGTGTGTGTGTGTCTCAGTATCTCTATGTGTGTAGCCTTGTGGGTGTGTGTGTGCGCGGTAGAAAATGAATTAAAAAATGTTTACGAGTCGACCGCTTGATTCTCAGCACATTGCAAACTGGTCGAGAGAAATCCTGGCCAGAAGAATTTGGTTCTTGACACACCCCTCTTATACCCCACTCACAAAAAAATTCCATCGCATCGATGCTGTAACGGCGAACCGCTGAACAAAAAACGCACAAAATCAAAAAAAAAAAAGTGGTAAAGTGTTTGTGGCGACGCTTTTACAGCTTTGTGTGTGCTGCAAAAAAAAATTGGTTTTGTATTAGCGTCTCTGCAACAAGAAGTTTACGCATGGTTTTTGCCAAAAGCGTTGGCCAAGTGCTTAATGTACAGCCAGCAAATGTCAAGAGCTAAATAAATAGTGAGATATCTCATCTGACTCATGCGTATTTTTTATATCTTAAAACTCTTTTTTATATTATTTCTTAAATATTTAGGAATGTTAATATGATAAATAATGTTTTTTATATTTCAAATAAAAATGCTATGTATTAAAATTGTTGTCTCCACATTTAACAATCCCATGTGGAAATGTAGACCATTAAACACCTCAATAAAGCCACCAATTCCAGCTCCGTTTGGTTGACCTTCGACCCCAGTGGGCATAAAAAAGTTTTAATTATTTCAGTGCATACTTGAAATTTGCGTAGTCCTCCGCAGAACCAACCCACAATTCACACGATGAGCAAATGAAGCCCAAACAATGGACTTGGGTTGCTAGCAGCGACTCTTCAGTTTTTGTTATTGAACTGGGCCAAAGACAATTCAATGATTGGAAATTGCGAAGTCCAACAAATGCCAGCAAAGCTGATTGGCAGCAGAATAATTGTGAGTAGGGCTTCCAAAACCAAATGCAAAATGTGCGCAGTCTAATTAGTTTCTATTTTTCTTGGCCTTCTTTCTTTCTTTGTGAGTGTGATATTTACGTCATTTAGTTGTGCATAAATTGCCATGTTAACTGTTGCAGCAGCTATTTAAGGCGCGTACTTAACTGGAGCTCCACAGCCTATTAAAGGTCGCATAAGCTGGGCCATTAAGCGAGAGAAGGCACCAGTCACCAGGCACCAGGCATCCGCAAAAACAAAACAGTTGCCAGCGAATGCAATTGCTGTTTAATTGAGCGCACGGCAGCCACACTCGTTTAGCTTCATCCCATGCCCCATCCTCTGCACCGGGTGGGGGTGGGGGTGGGTGTTGACCATGTAAATGCCACCAAACCAAATGAGGCAAAATGCTCAAAAGCATAAGCGGCTCTATAAATTGCATGCACTGCAAATCGGCGCAAAAGGATGGTTGGATGGTGGATAATGCGGGGTGGGGAATGGGGAATGGGGAGTGGGGAGTAGCTGCCGTTTGACAAATTATTATCGAGTTGGCATCACTGAGTTCCGTTGCCAAGCCGCGTGGTTTTGGCATTAAATTTATGCCTCACACTGTGGCAGGTAACACACGAGCAGCTTTACCATGGGGCACAGTCTATTAAATCAGACGGCAAGCAAAAATTATTTATGGCACGCATTTAGGCAGTGATAAAATATGACAAATGCCTAAAAATATATGTCAAGATGCAGACCCTTCTCTTCCGACTTATCTGGCACATGCATAATTTAAGTAAAATTGACAATAAATCAAAATACTGAAAGTGCGTCTACTGCCTGGTGGCACCGCTAAAAGCATGCCCCGTGTTGGGCACAGGTGCCACAAGCACATTGCCAATGCCCATTTTGATGTCCGCAACCGGGAAGCGGCGACAACAAGTGCCACTCCTGGCCAACAATTCATTCCAAAATGCTTTTATAATTGTCATACCCTAACACAGGGACCAATCCCTATTATATCACTCGATTTGTCAGTGTATTATTATCAAATTAAATAGTTTTTATTTTAAGTAAAAAATCAGATAATTTTTTTTATTTGTGATCTTTTAGAATTTGTAAAGCATTCCATTTCTAATTGATTATTCATAGCAATATTTGATTTATAAAAATTTTAAACAATAATTATTTTTCAAAACACACAAATATTTTAACTGACGGATGTTTTTCCGTCGCTTAACTGTTTGCAGACCAGCAATATATTTTTAACAAAATTCAAGTGTATTCGTGGTCCAGTGGGTAACTTAATTGGATGTTTTTTATGTTTTTCTAAATGTTTTGCAGCACATATAAAATCTGTATTTGCACTCAATATGCAACGAGAATTTAGATTTATTTTAGACAATTTGATTGGCGGCGTTTTTGTTTTTTATATTCTTTATTTTATTATTTTTGTTTTTCGTTCAAAAAGTCCAAACATATAAATCTGCGGACAATGCTCGGAACGGAACCAAAACCAAAAAAAAAATAAACCAAATTTATTCGAACGTGCCGAAACATTTTTCAGTCATCGTCAGACCCGCGAATCGTGACCCAGACACGACCCTGAACGCAGCTGCTGCATGCAATTAATCAACGCCAGGGTTGCCAGGTAGTCGCAACACAAATAAAATAAAACGAAACAAAATAAAATGACCAAAAGTGCAGTTAAATTTTACTTGAAGCTCTAAACAGTTTAACTGGCCGCCAGCATGTCGAGGGCAATTCAGTTGGCAAAACAGTGCCAAAGTCTCTCGTTTGCCATTCACTGGCAAAAGCGAATAATTCGCGCTAAATATGAGCTTCATCTTCTTCTTCTTCTATTTCTTCTTCTTCTGCTTCTGCTTCGGCCCGCGCTTATTCTCCTTGGCGTGCTTCAGGCTGAAGCACCTTACAGACAGCAGCTGGCACTTCATTTTGCCCACTTATAGCTGGCTGAGATACTTTGCTGTGTTGATGGGCTTGGTTCGCAGTCGTTTGGATGCGTTGCACATCAGTCAAAGTGCAAGTGGCACTTGTTGCCACTTCATGCCACACAAAAACGGATGCAGCAGTAGCAAGCTGCAAGCTTGCAAGCATGCTGCACGCTGCACGCTGCAGCTGAAGACGCACTGACGCATCTAAGGCAAACGTTTGCCTTTTCATGAGACCAGCTCAAGTGGCGCCTCCAAGTCAGCCAAAGCTATATGCGATTTGCATTACTTTCCAGTTAGCTTCCAGCATGTAGCATGCAGCATGCAGCATGCAGCCGCATACATTCTTAACATAAATTAATTGCATCAAAGACAGGCAAAAATTTGTGCAAATTCCCTGGGGTAAGTTTTGGCCACAGCAAATAACAAACATTTCATGTCGTCCCTGCTGCTGCTGCTGCTGCTGCTGCTGCTGCTGCTGGGTTCTCACTGCAATTATTTTCTTAGAATTCTGCATTTTTGTAAAAGCAACTACTAAAAACTTCTCAAGGCAAATAGCAGCAGGACAACAGCGTTGGATCTAATGCATCCAGACACTTGAATACCCTTGTCAGCACAAGGTTTTTAGAATTTTGTAGCACTCTCATTCATAAATAACTGCTGAGGCTGCTGAGGATTTAGATTAAAAAAATATGATGATTTAATGCCAGGGATGAGTGGTTTTTGGTCCAACAGACTTTCTCTATATTATTTGAAAGAACTGAATACAACTTAATAAAGCACAGTTGATATATTTGATGGAATATTATTTTATATGGGGAAGATAAAAGTGAAAATAAATAAACAATTATATTTTATATGCCAAGGATAAGTTTATAATTCTCTTCCACTTTACGAAAGCAATTTGGTTTCTTGAAAGTTGGTCTTTTATGCACTCTACCAGGGTATGGCAGGCAAATGCACATATTAAACATAAAAACCGACCGTTTGCCCATTGCTGAAGGCCTTCATTTGGCAACTGAAATTGTTAGAGGCGTGTCCTGTCCATAGGCATTTTAATATATGTGACCATGTATGTGTCTCTCTCTCTCTGTGTGTGTGTTTGTGGTTGTTGGCCATGGTCACTCTCAGCACTCGGCTCCACTTTCCGTAACTGTCTCACTAACATTGCATTGTGCATATGGATCTTTGTGCAATTTCCCTGGGGAAATTTATGCAAATAAAATAACAAATAAATTTGACAATTTCGTATTTTCGTATGCACAACTCTGTGGCGAGCATTTATTTCATTCGGTTTTGCTTTGCCAGCTTGTCAATTGGTTTGTTTGTTTGTTTGTTTCCCCCCGGTCGTCCCTCCGTTTGTCTGCCTGCCTGTTTGTCAGTTTGTTCAGTTTGTTTCGTTGTTGCACTTAATGTGTGCAAATTTGCCGAAGGTTGTCATAAGTCGAATTATAAATTGCGACTCCCAGGACAACAAATGATTCCAAACGAAAGCCTGTCTAGACACCGACCTTGGCTTCATAACATTCAATAAAACAGCGTATTTCTACGAGTTTTATACTCATCTGTGTTGGTCCATCGAATTTGTAGCTGGATTTAGAACTAAATGTCATTACTGAGAATATAAAAACTTTAATTGCTTGAAGCGCCTTGAGCATCAAACTTTTTTAATCATGAGTGTGCGCATTTAACAGCTGGTCGACTTACACACACACACACACACACTTTATAGGAAATACAGATTTGCTTTTCGATACGCATTTTCACACTCAACTAAATTCAAAACAATCTGGTAAAGCAGTGCAAACTGATCGACTATCGAATGCCCAATTTAAATGAAAGAATGAAAAGCTCAATAATAATAATAAATTAAAATAGCTAAAAATAATTATATGAAAATATTAAATTAATATGATATACTAAAAAAAAAATTAAAAAAAAAAATTAGGTTCACAGATATATTGTGTCTAATTCAGCTAGCGAGTATTACTTGTAATATATTTTTGAGAAACTCTTAAGCGATAACATAGAGAAGAGTTTTAACTTTAAATATTTTTGTAAAATCAAGCATTAGCTTATATAACCTCTTCTGCCTTACTGTATAGGGTATATGATACGAAAATGTTTCCGCACACCGTCCAAAGTTTGTGGTTATCCACGCTTTTGTTGCCCGTTGCTGTTGTTGCTAGTCTGCCGGTCCAAATGGATTAGAAGCAACTTTGTCTGCAGTTCTCGGTCCTGAAAGTATGCAAAATTATTGAAATTGAGCATTCAATTTATTTGCAAATAGCTTGCCATATATTTTGAACAGCTTTTGCCTTGTTTTCCGTTCATTTTTTTACACAATCTCATAGATGGAAAATTATAGCGTGCACACGATAACACACCAAGCACATACACACACACACACAGACACACACACACAATATACACACGCACGACTGAAGGGGAGTAAAAAGTTTAAGGATAACTGAAATGTACGCACGAAGGCGCCAACATCTATTAAGCTTCAATGGATAATACAATAAGATAGATGTACATACATATATATATATATATAAATCTATATATGTATATGTAAGCTCAACTTTCGCACAATTTAAAATACACACACAAACACAGAGAGTTACACACAGTCACACACAAGTATTTACATAGGATGTGTGCGATGAAAACTCAAATATATATAAATTGAAATCAATAATTATTTCCATATCATTAGATGCCAACAGCAAAATGAAATGAAAAGCAAATTATATGCGAAACAAAAAGTCGTAGATTCTCTGATTGCTCGATTGCCATAAGGATAAACACACTTATATATATATATATATATATATATATATATATATATATAGATCTGCAATACATTTCCAACGACAGATGTCCTTGCGCACAGAAAAACAATCGTTGAAATCTTGTTTACCTCAAATATGCTGCCATTGATTTGGCTCGTTGCCCAAGTTAAATGAAAGCTTGCCACCTCCCACCTCCCACCATCAAGTCAAGTTAATTTTCATTTATATAAAATGGCTTTGCTATCACACGCGTTGCTCCCCCACAGGACTGGGCTCGACTAGCATATACCCTGTAAGTTTTAATTATTGAGTTTGATTCTTAAACAATATGATTTAATGTTATCAATGAAATCTGTCATATTTTTCTAACTTATCTATCAAATTTATTAATAAGTACATAAAAACAAAATACCCTTAAAACTTTTATTCTTCTCTATTAATGTTATTAACAAGTACATAAAAATAAAATACACTTAAAAATTTTATTACAATAACACAAATAAAAATACCCCATCCACATACCTATTTAAAAACGGAATGGAAAATACATTTAAAAAAAAACAACAATAACAAATGCAATGTGAAATGCGTGGGAAAAGTATGCAAGAAAAACATTTGTCTCAAAGAACCTTGAAAAGCTACAAAAAGGTGAAAATTGGTCTGCAGGAAAATGGGAATTTGAGAATGATGCGTCACAGTCCATGTGTCTTGATGGGATTCACCTTTGAAAGGCAGCTAATAAAATTTAAAATGTTTTTGAGCTCATTAGAATCAATTAGAATCACCAGACAAACATAATAAATATAAAATACGTAAACATCATTTATATTATATAATTTTCCTGTCAAATTAACAAATTAAATATTAAAAAAATGGGATGAAGAAGTTGTGCCAAATTCAAAAAAGGTAGAAACAAAGAACTCAAACTCACTTAATATATGCTAGACCATTCTATGTTGAGAACTTCATCTCCAAATTTTCATAATAAATGCATGCTTGAAAAACATTTTTGTCAAAGGTGCAAATTAATGTGCAAAAAGATGGAAAATTCTACATGACTGAAAATCGGAGCACATGTGTAGCTGATTTGATCCTTAGGCTGATTAAAATTTAATGCCAAACACCTACGCTAAACAAACAAAGCAATTTAGCAGAATTTTCAAAAGGATACTCACAAAAGTGTAATTTGTTTCTGAATATGTTTTCGCAGAACGGAGCAACAACATTGCGTATGCGTGATGTGAAATGCTTGTGTTGAACTAGCTTGCTAGCAAGTTTGGATAATCCACTTAACCATATGATTATTGCTGTTGTAGTTGTATAAAACACTCAAATTGCGACAATTACAATTCGATTAAGCCAACTAACAAGCAAACAGTCAGCAATTCAATAATTAATATGCAACTGTTGACCATTTTGTGGAGCACTTTGACCTCAATATATCAAGTTTGATTTATTGTGGAGTTGTAAAGTTCAGGCAAAGCCCTCAGCTTCGCCGGCCTCATCTGCCACGCAAGCAGCTTGGCCAGGTTGCCACAAAGCGGCTACAATTTGGCACACAGCCAGGCACACATAATTGGCCTGGCCAGGAGCATTTGTTTGGCTTCGCTCCGTTCGCTCCGTTCGCCTGGCAACAACAAGCTATTGCACTCCACTCGAACCCGATTAAGGATCATTGGCGGCAGCAACAGCAACAACAACAGCAACAACAACAAATAACAACAACAACATCAGCAAGCAAACAAAGAAAAAGAATGCAAAAAAACAACAACAACAACAATAACGACTGCAAACCAAGCGAAAACGAAAACACGGACAAAGAATAATTGTATGTATAAATAATTGATGGCAATAAACGAATCGCATGAAGGTGATTTCCCGCTGAGCTGCCAAGCCGCAAATGAGTCTCACCATCGAGTGTCGGTTCGGCCGGAAGAGGCACCATCCCCGCACCTATCCTGAAACCACCTGAAATGTGTATGTGAGTGTGTGTGTGTGTGTGTGTGTTTTGACATACGTATTTACACAGAGCCAATTCAAAATACTAAATATGAATTTGACTTTAAATCAATTTACAATTACAGTAGAAAATTACTTTTCTGGCTGTAAGATATCAGTAATATTTAAGTATTTTACTGAGAACTGTTCTATATAAATATATATAAATATTATTTATGTTTAGAAAAACCTTCTCCCAGAAATCTTCTAGTTTCGCTCTTTCTTTGAAGACATTAATAACTTTTAGCACATATAAAACTGTAAAACAGATGTAATCTTACTTTTATTATAATAACATATATATTATAATAAAAAAAATTTGTTTGGTTGTTTTTCTCAGTGCAAATCTACTGAGTTCTCCCAGTCAATTTAATTTTGGTGAGCGCCTAATTGACAACATCATTTGTAGTTCACTCACTTGAGCACTGCTTGCCGTCTTTTGCTATAATTACATTGTTAGCTTGTAGCTACACATGCCACTTACCCACACACACACACACACACACACAGTGCCCCTAAACACCATCATGCAACCAATTCCACCCACACAACCCACTCGTTACATTGTTAAGCATTGTAAACATGCTGTAGTAACAACAATTTAAAGCGCGACTATAAGAAGCTGTTAGCGACAAGCTTGTAAAACTGTAAACACACACACACACACACCAAGCACACCACCCACACACACACTCCATACGAGGCAAAGACGTTTTATGGTGTTTTCTAGACGCACATTTTTTGTGGGTGTGGATAGATCATTAGAGGCGTAGCATTGGTTCAATTTTTATTGTCGAACAAAAAACTCCTTCGTACATGCTGCATGCAGCATGCCACATGCAGCATGCCACATGCAATGCCTCCCCAAACAAAGTTGTTCTTCTGGCAGTATTACAAATATGTAAATTTTGGAGCATTCGTAATTCTATTTGTAAACCTTTAATTCAATGGTTTTTGGGGAACACAGCTTGCGCCAAAAGTTTCGTGCCATTTGAACTGTAATTGTTTTGCAGCTCATTAATTAAGTGTGAATTAAGTGCAATCCTCATGTTCTTTGTATACCCTGTTAAAATTGACAACAAATGCTGCTTATTTACAATTATAATTTATAAAAAATTAAATTTTTGATAAATTGATTAATTTACTTCGTGCTGACTAGTAACAGTCAACGCAGAAAAATGCATTAAGAAAAAAATAAATTGAATTAAATTCAAAATGAGATATATTATTTAACTTTAACTTATAAAGGAAACATACAAATTGAAATTTACTTATTGTTAAAAATATTTTCCTAATAAAACAAAATGTGATAAATTGAATAAAAGTATGTTAAAGACATCAAAATTTTATAAAATTGCCAAACATTTTTTGACTTTTTTGACAATATTAAAGTTTATTATTTGCTTCTTTACAAAAACATTACAAAATTCCCATTTGGCTATTTTTGTTGAACATGTCCGCAATCGTGGCGCCTCTGTTGCTCGAGGGGCGCATAAAGTACTGAAAAATATTTTGGGGATGTGTATTATATTGGATGACAGAATTCCCGAATCGGTCAATGTAATTGCAAAGCAGGCTCAGAGCTTTATTTGCTAAATGTGCTGTTACAGTTCATTTTTCGCATTTGTTGCATTTGTTGCATTTGTTGCATTTGCTGCATATTGCGCTTAATGAACTAGCGGCGACTTTGACATGCTCTCGATGGCCAATGGCAACGCAAAGCGACCACATCCGCATCCACATCCGCAATCGCAATCGCATTTACATTCAATATATACGGGGAAAAAGGCCGCAAATTGTGCACATTAGGCGCCAATTCTCAATGTTTCTGTTGCCATTTATATTTGCATTATAATTGCGTGATAAATGGGATAGTGGAAAATTCTGTGTTATTTCTGTTATCTGGGCGACTCTGCTCTCTCTCTCTCTCTCTCTCTCTCTCTCTCTCTCTCTCTCTCTCTCTCTCTCTGGTTATTTAATTAAGTTTGGTTAACGAGAAATTTAATCAAATGCGGTTTGATGAGCTCAATGCACCCATAGCAAATACTTGCAACAGCTGCCACAAACCGTTGTTATGTACATTAGTCTTATACACGAATTTGCATAACACTCAAAGTACCGTTTGCATTAGCAGCTGATCCAAAATCAATTAGCAAGCGTTGGACAAAAGTCAAACGTAAGTGGCACATACAAAGTCATCGTTTGCTGTTGACGTGGCTTATTACGATTATTATTAGTATGGTTATTAGGCCATAAGCAGCAGGAAAGAGAGAGGTCAAAATAGGCTGAAATTGGAAATAAAAAAAAATATATAAATATATATATATGAGAGGCCTGAACCTGAACGTGGGCGCTGTAGCTGTAGCTAAAGCTGAAGTTTGGGCATTCAATATTTGAATTTAGTAACTGATACACATAACAATGGCCATTTGGCACACACACAGACACACACACACACGCACACACACATGAGCTGAAGCTGTTGGCCGGGTCGTCAGCAGAAGCTGCAGCATATCAAAGAACCCATTAGATGGAAATCGTTTTGCGAAATTGCCACAATAAATGCTAAAATGTGATTGTACTTTAATAGTGCCGCTTGACTTTGACTTTCACTTGCCTCTCTTTCACACCCTCTCTCCATCTCTCCCTCTCTCTCTCTCTCTTTCTCTCTGTCCAGCTTCGTTTCTATCTCGCTGTGTGTATGCGTGGCTAGACAAACATAGTAGTGCCTGCAGCAGACAGCACGTGGCTGCCAGCAGTGGCATATTCCAGTATTTGAGACCATTTTGCGAAGCTACATTTTTGTTGCCTGCCCCTTTGTGTGCGTCTCCTTTTTGTCAGTTGCTGAAGCCTTTTCAAGGACTACGCTTTAAGCACAGCTTTCGACAGCTTTGTTGTCGCCTTAAAGTGCCAACAATTGATGGAATGGCAACCAATGGGTATATTTAAAAGCATTTTTATTTTTATACACAACCACAAAGAATTTCAGTTCATAGACATTTGCTTTGCCTATTATAACCCATTTGGGATTTCCAGTTTAAATGAGCCAGCGTTTGGCTAGCTTAAATAAAATATAAATGAATCTGTTTTGTGTGTTATTTAAAACGAGAATAGTCAATTATTTATTTATGTTGAAGATGGACTTAATTCAATTATGAACAGGTTTCTTTTTTTTCTACAGATTAGACGCATTTAAGTACATTTTTCTCTCGTTTTTATGCTGAATGGTTTCAATGTGATTTGGTTTCTTCTATGTGGCAATCATTGATATTGCTCATGTGAAGCTTTTGTCCAGCAAATTGCTTCACTGGATTAGACTCTGTGTGTGTGTGTGTGTGTGTGTGTGTGGTTGAGTCCGTCATTGTGTTGGTAAACGGCAAAGCCATTTACTTTGACAGTGATAGGCGAGTTCGAGTTGCGATAAGTAACTCCGATTGTGAGCCAAACTCTAATTGTTGGCAACTACTCTGACTGCAGACTCAGTGCCACATTTCAGGCCATTTATTTGGTAAAATGTACAGCAACAAAAAAGAGCTGAATAAAAAATAATTGGGCATTTTGTTTTGGCCATCTATCAAAATGTATCAAAATCTCACTCGTGCGCACAATGCGCTGACAAACGAGCCAACTGACTTTGGCTTTAAAAGGTTTTAATGCGAACAATGCCGACACAAACACAAACAACACACACACACACACACACACATAAATAGATCGAGAGACTGATGAGGGAGCTGCCAATCTAAGCGAAAGCAAATTGAGGCAGGATAACCGCAGTTTGGTTTGTTTTGGCCTTCGACTTTGGTTGGCCGCTGGCCCTAGATGCTGTCAGCCAGCCAGCCAAATTCACACACACAGCCGTGTTAATCCACACTAATTTGTTGGCCATAATTCACTGCGGACTAAGCTGCCTCAAGTTGCTTGGCACGCCTACAATTTTTTTTTTTTGTTTGTTCTTTTAGACGCATTTTCCTTTTCATTTTCATTTGCATTGTGATGAATATCAGGCAAATTATCCTTTTTAATTGACAGCTGCTATGTGGATTTCAACAGCAACAGCAACAGCAACAAAAACAACAATAAAAACAACAGTAACAACAAATACATATATACAATTGCTAGATATACATTAAAGCCTTATTATGCGTTAAATTTATTTGTTGTTGGTCCATGGAAAAAAAACCAAATAAAATATAAGCAAAACGCACAACGACTAACAAATGGCCCAAACTGTGGCTATTCTCAAAAGGCCGTAATTTCTTGTTGCCAGCATAAATGTGTGCTTCTATAAAGGACGTGGCTCGCCGGGAAGACTCCTCAATATTATCCTTCGCAACGCATTAGGCTGGCCATTGCTCTTTCTTCCGTTATTTTTTTGGGTATATAGTAAATTTGTATGTAAGGAAGGCAACTTCCCAGCCCAAACCAGGACTGGATTTATGCTTAATAAGCAAATCCTGAGAATTAAAAACACAACTGAAGTGAAGATTATTTGTTAATCTACGCTTAAGTAAATAATATAATGACTAATTAAATAAGCTGGATTGTTTTACATCGGAATAGTATTTTATATTTTATTTATTTTCGTTTATTAGTTAATTTAAAAGTGATTCCTTTCTGCAAGAGTATTTAATCTTCGTCTTAACCAAGATAGACTTCATTTCTATTACAATTTTTTTTTGTATTGATTGTGTTGGCATAATGAAGTTAGCGTCACGCTGTTGTTGACGAAGGTGCGGGGCAGGATGGGGATGCCTTGCATAAATCAAGTGTAACTGTAACCGGGCTGTTGCGAAAGTTGCGCAAGGACAATCGCCACGGCCATAAGGACAACTAAGCCGTGGCAGCCTTACGTGCGCAGGATTTAATCGATGTACTTAGTTTATTGTTTTCAAATTGAAATTTCAAATTTCAAATTTCGTAACGCTCCACCAGCACCAGAATCAGCAGCATCAAAGCCACTTCTACCCATATCTGAGGAGCTGGCGAGCCAAAACAAATTAATGTCTGTCATGGCAAATTTAATTTCATAAACATTTCAGAAATTTCAGCGCAAATTGCGTAAGTTATTAAATTGACGAAATCCGCAGAACCTGAAATTTAACCTCTTGACAAAGGTTCCCCACAAAAGAGAAAGTAATTCAAATCGCAATGCAAAGCATTTGAATGTGTTCTTGTGTGTTTTAGCCAACTTTTTCGTTAGCCCCTTTTGTGCACACCTTTTGCGTTGTTTTTTTTATCGCAGAGGTAAAAAACTTTTGCTGCTGCGCAACCAAATATTTGGCACACATTTTCTATAAAATAGAAAAATGCCAACAAAAAAATAAGTAAATATATAACTATTGCTATTAAACGAAAATAGAAATTGCTTTACAGCAACGGCTGGAAGCCAAACAGGTTTGGAATTTATTCAGCAACAACATATTGTAACGTAAACAGCAACATGTTGGCCAAAACAGTTGGCCACTGTTCTTTTGCCTCATGCGGGGTAACAGCTTAATCGATTATTTATAAAGAAACTGTGTAAATTTTAACGAGCGTTTTTTTTTTATTTTTATTTTTGTTCAGTTCATTTCAGTTTTAAGCAGATTTTGTTAATTCTGCTTCGACTTCGACTCGTTAAGCTAAATGAACACCAAATCCGCGGCTAATGCACAGGTGTGTTCAACTGCCCCCGCCATTAAGCCAACCCGTTTCTGCCCAAAAAAATAGAGATTCAATTTTCTCAAACATGCTGCACAAATCTGCTGTATTGCATATAAATTAACTTTTAAGTGCTTTTTTCCTTTTTTATATTTCTATTTGTCATAACTTGTCATTGTCTTGTCACTTTGAGATAGTTTTATTTGATTTGAAAAATATTTTTTATTTAGTTGTCAAATTCCATCGCAACAAATCGAATTTGCGAATGGGTAAAAACTTAACAATGCTATAATTTTCCCACTAAAGAGACAAATTTAATATTACTCACAGATGCTGGCAATATTCTTAGCCACATTGTTAACTAATTGCTTAGTTTTTGTGAGACGACAGATTAGCTACGAGTTGTAAATTTTGTATAAGTAGATGCATAAATATTAAGATTTAAATTGCACACATTTAAATATTAATGGAATTTATGTGGCTAATCAAAGCTTAAATTTCTGGAGCTGAGTTGTTGATTCGCATTTTCAGCCACAGGTAAAAGGGCAACAAGGCCAACTGCCTCCGGCAGTTGTGTTATGTAATGCGAGACATTTGTTCAATGATTTCCAGCATTCTGGCCAAATCTAATGGCATATGGAGCCTTTTGTCATTTGTCTTGGTCCCTGTCAGATTTGTCCATACACACGTTGATAAGCTCCACTTCTTTGTGTGTATGTGTGTGTGTGTGTGTGGCAATTAACAATTTATGGTTTTGTAATAATTCAATCTAGCGAATAGATGGCAAGACATTAATTGTATTATTGTTGCCACTGCTGCCTTTGTTCATGCAACAGTTGAGCAAATGTCGAGCAATGGCGATTCGAATTATTCGAATGCGCTAACAAATTAAACACATAAATTAAGAACATTGCCACAAGTCTCCCAAGCATTATGGCTAAGAGAATATTTCCCCGCTGAGCTGTGCTCTTAAATCGTGCTCCTTGCCACTTTGGGGCGACTGCGCAATGCGTGTGTGTGGCAGCATACTTTTTGGCTGTTGGCGCCCCATTAAGTGTGAGGCATCAAATGAATATAACTAATTTCGATGCACATTTATTACCTGCCTGGGGTAATTTGAGAATATCAGCGGGGACTTGCATGGGGCTCATGGCCAGGCTGTGACTACGGCTGCGGCTCAAGTTGTTCCTTGTGTGATGTCCTTGAAGCACCGTGACACGCATAATATTGTCATGTGCGGCATGCGGCGTGCACCATGCAATTTGCCAGTTTGCAACACAAAACTTTGTGTGGCAAAACTTTGCCTCAGCCATCAATTTGTGCGTCCACTGAAAACACCAAAGAGAATTGACAGCAACAACAAAGCACTTTCATCTTCTTCTGCCACACCACACCATACCAGGTACTTGCCACATTTAGCAAGTAGCAACTAGCCCGCAGGTGTAGCTATCGACGACATTTTGCAATAACGACAAGGAAAAATGTAAGCCATTAGATTGCGTTGTTCCTGTTCGCAGTTCACCTCAAGGCCAACTTTGTCAAACTTAACACCCCACATAGGCCACATTGACCACGCCCCCCTATAAAGCCCACACGCCCACATGCTCTTCTTCTTCTTCTGGCGACGTGGGCAAAAATTAAAAGCTTAGCCCGAAATGACCTTAAGTGTCAATTCATTGAAAATTTATAATTTGCCAAGCCTCAATGCGCTGACCCTGATAGCCACCGGTGCATGTGTGTGTGTGTGTGTATGTGCGTGTGTGTTATGTTGGCCATTTTGCTTTATGCTTTTGTGCGGCATGTTTTCGCTTCCGTTTCAGCTGCTGGCATCTAACAATTACGGCCGAAGTTTATGTGGCTTTCTCTGTCCCTGCGGCTGTTGTCCACCTTATTTATTCATCTCGAACACCTTAGGAATTTTCTCAAGTTTTTCTTACTTTCTTGCTGTTGACATTTGTATTTGATATCCTTAATATTTAACAGTTAAGTTGTCCAAATAAACAAGAAACCCATATATGCTGAATAACTGATTTAACTATTTAATAATAGCATGAATGGTTCCCTAAGAATATTAGAAATGACAAAAAAGGGCACTTTTCAATGTCCTCCATTAATATTTAGCAGTTAAGTTGTACAAATAAGCAAAATAAAAATTCTACTTGTCACTGTGGCTGTTGTCCACTTTATTTATTCATCCCGAACATTTTAAGAATTTTCTCAAGTTTTCTCTAACTTTGTTGCTGTTGACATTTGTATTTGAAATTACTCTGCCTCCTCAACATTTAGCAGTTAAGTTATCCAAATAAACAAAAAATTCATATGTTCTGAATAACTGGCTTAACTATTTAGTAATAGTAGAAACTGGTTCCCTAAGAATTTTATTAATGAGGATATTTTCTATAGTCTATCAACAGAATGCGCCATAAATTGGCTTTGAATTCAAAATCCAAAAAAAAATATTAAACGAAAAATTCCACATTCCGTGAGTTAAATTCCAAGTCGAACCAACTCGGACCACATGGAAAAATATTTAATAATAATAATAATAATGAAAAAGCTATAGGCACAAAATGTGAACAATAGATTAAACTATATTTAAGCGCATTAAGTGCATGCCTCCAAAAATAATAATATTCTACATTTATTCACAAATCAAATTTTGTATACATTTTTTGTAACAATTGTTTCGAGTAAGAAAAGATGAACTGCATAACTGATTTATATAACTAACTACTTTTTACGCAATAAATTCAGGAATGGAATTTGATTCGCTGTCGAATTTTGCATGTTCCCAAAGAAGAACAAGCAATTTTTTTACACACCAAAGTAAATCTTTCTGTGAACCGAAAAGTGGCACTGTTTCACTGATAGTACTCAATATAGCACAGTCAATAAAAAGTGGGTCCCCTTCAAAAACTACGCATGAAGCAACCCATAATAACAACCAAGACTACGGCAGCAGCAGGAAAAGCAGTAACAACAATAACTTAAAGGCAAGCAAAGCACCGATCAAGGAAGAAGGTTGCGAGGACAAAGTTCGAATGCAGACGCCGTGAGGCAACTTACCTGCTGGGCCCACAAGAATGCAGCACAGGTCGGAAATACACAGAGAAAAAAGAAATGAAAGAAAATAAGCTGCCATCATATTGGAATGGAATGGAAACTGCAGGCGATGGCGACGAAGACGACGGCGACGACGACGACGACGGCGACGACGACGACGGCGACGACGACGACGACGTTTGCGGCAAAGCAACTTATGCAAATTTATTGGAAAATGCTTGGCAATATTTTTGCGTTTTTAAGCGAAGAATTTTTCTTTTCTTTTGTGCCATAAATTTTTTCATTTTATTTGTACATCTCCAACGTCTTTTGCAGTTCGTCTTCTATTTTATTGTGTGGAAAGGGAGACGAGTAGATAAGAAAATAAATATATAGACTTGAGGGGGCGTTGCAGCCTTTTTGATATGCAAGTTTATTTAGAGCAATTTTCAAATGTGGGCGGGCGGCCGGCCGACAGAGAAAAGAGAGAAAACAAAGAAAATTCCAATGTGGTAATTCTATAAAAGTCAAATAGTTGTGTGAATGGGTATTCAATTTCATATGCAGGACTGCTTGCATTTGCATATACGTCCCTGCCACGCCCCACCCCTTCCAACCCAACAACCAAACACAACCTTTGGGCCAGCACATAAAACAATTAATCAACCTGGTCCAAAGCTAAGAGCATCAGCGTTCGCTTCATTGTTCTTTGCTATTGTAGTTGTAGTATTTGCTACCAGTTGGGGCATCATTAATTTGTTGTCCAATTGTGTGTTGCTGTTGCTGTTGCTGTTGCTGCTAGCCAATGTTTACAATGTGCACAGCATTTGCCTTTGTCATTTGGCCATTTTCTGCACGACAGCACAAACATTTTCTAAGGCATTTTTATTTCACTCCCTGATATGATTTGTTTTCTGCCACTTGCCACAGCCACTTGCTACTGCTGCCGCTGCCGTTCCTGATAGTTGCTTACTTAAGCTGCTTACGCGAGTTTTTCTGCAGCTGCCTACGAAAAGGTCTTCTGAGTGCGCTGCGTAATTAATTATAACAAAATCATTTATTTTCCCCTTATATATATGTGGCAAATCTCTGCAGCATTCAAATGCTGCCACTTCCGTCGCTGCTGCTGTTTCTTAATTTAGCGTTTTGTTTTTATCTCGGATAAAATCATGAATTCAGTTGCTCCTTAATGTGAATGCTTAGCTGAGATTTATTAAATTTTAAATTCTTAGTAATTTTTAACTATAGAAAAATCCCCAAACTCATTCGATTATTTTTTAAATACTTAATAGCCTTGCATGGCAAACTTAACAATGTTTTAAGCTGTTTTACTGATCTAATTGTAGATCTACAATACAAATACCAAATGTAGGGGTTCATTCTTGAATTTATTTTTAAACAAATATACAATTATTTTTATCTGTTTGTGTTGTGTTATTACATTTCTCAGCTTGATTTTCCATTTCATATATTGCTGCATTTCAAATTTAAGGTATCCATTTATGTTTTGGAAATTGTGTGCACCGCTTGTTTTGGGGCAGCTTTCCCAATTTGGAAGATGCACACCATAATTGATAAGCCAAATTAGGTCACCATATGTGGTGCTGGCTCACAATATAATACAGGCAAGACCAATTTAAGGCTAAATACACACACAGAAATACATTCAAAGCAGACAAATTAATTAGCATATATGTTGGAGTAACTATCCAGAAAGCTTTTTGAACTCCAACTTAAACTCGAACTCCAAAACATTGTTTTCGATTTTTGCCCAATACACGCAAATTTTACTATTGTGTTTTCACTCTGCTTCCCCCTAAATTTGGCAAATAAACCTACTAAACGATTTGAGAATTCTGCTTTTTTACTTAGAACACATTGAATATGGGTAAAATGGGTAAATGGTTTTGTGCAAATGTATGTAGCATGCAGAAGGAAGCATCTCCGACCCCATAAATTAAGTATATTCTTCGTCAGGACCAACAGCCGAGTAGATATAACCATGTCCGTCCGAAGGTCTGTCGGTCTGTCTATAAGAGCTAGAGACTTGAAATTTGAAATATTTGGTTTTGTATATCCACGCAGATTAAGTTTGCTTTATTTGATTAACAACTGTTTCCATTTCTCGATTATCGATAAGTTTCGATTGCAATAAAAGTCAAAATTTTTCTAATTAACACATAATATGCATAGACTAATATAATATTGATGAACTGCCCGAAATTCAACAAGATCATATAAGAAACACCCAAGTTATGGTAAAAAATAAATTCTCTCATTTTGATCTCATTTCTACCAGCAGCCGAAATCATTTGCTGTATGCATAAATACGTAAGCCCCTGTGTTGGAGAGAGATGACATGATATTTGATGCTATCGTTAATTTGTTACTGTGTGTATTCTGAAAAATCCCCGTTACGTACCATTGCGTGTGCGGGTGTATTTATATATGTTTGTTTGCATGTACATATGTATATGCATATGAGCATGTTCCTAGGCAGCCAATTAGGGCTTGTGAATAAAAATATGCGCTGCATTCGCTTCCTTTTCACTCTTCAGTGCAGGTGATTGCTATTATAAATGACTTATCAGCATTCTTACTTGTTATGACACAAGTTTTATAATCTCATTTAAAGGTGCAATGATTTTAATACGTTGTGTGTACAACCCCAGGCTAAAAACGTGATATGCTTCTTTACCAGTTTTATTTTTCTTCTATTTTTGTGGGTGCAGTTTGTGGCACAAATGGGGCAAACTGCAGCTTAGCTGCCATTAGCTGCCACGATGCAAATTTCGATTATTTGCAGCCAGCAACGAATTTAAGATATTCCGAGTTCGAGCTGATTGCCAAAATTTGCGCACGAGTTCCGGATGTATGTCTGACTGTCTATTTGTTGGAGTAAGATTGACTCCGAGTGCCTGCTAGTTGGGAAATCAATCAAATGCTTTGTGAGTAAATCAATCAGACAGTCAATTGTGCAGTGTTCGGCTAGTGAAATTGCCAGTCGAAAATCGTATAAATCAGATAGACGCACGAGTTTGCGTTAACACAAGGTCGAGTGGCATCAACAACAACAACAACAACAACGATGTTGCATAAGCCAATATTCAGATCTAATAGGCAAATCGACAGACAGACAGATAGTCGAGCATCTGACTGGATGGTAGTATTTTCCAAAAGTCTACAAATATTTGCAATTGCAGTTAGCAAACATTTCTGCTTTAATTTACCAAGCAGTTGCTCTTCGCTGCTTAGCAATTAGCCAGACACGTTTGGCTTTAACTGCTCCTTAAATTATCACAAAGTTTGCATAGAAATTCAATTATTACCCAACGCCTTATACTCGTTTCATTTCTCCCTCTCTTTCTCTCTCTGTCTCTGTCTATCTGTCTCCTTCTGTCTATGTCTCGTGTAAAATTGCTCAACAATTTTTAATAACCATCATAAAAATGCCAGGCATTGGCCGGCGGCGATAGCGGTTGACATACCTCACCTGCTTGACGTAATCGATCATAATACCTTTTGATACCGTTATTAAGCATTTAGCGCGCATTAAATTTACATTACACTAAATGCTTAATGACCAAAAAGTATGCAATGCCTGCCCGTAACTTTTGCTAAGACCATGAAATTTAACGCTTGGTAGAACTCAAAGCTCCCAAATGGCTGCACCTTGTCCATTAAAATGTGAGCAGACTTTGGAGTTGATGCAACACCGTTATACACCCACTTTATAACGGCGCTTCATCCTGTGCGCCCTAAAAAGTAGGCTATTAAAATTATACCTGACTAAAAGTATAATTTCAAGTAAGACAAAAAAAACACACAAAAGACACGAAAATCGCCCAAAAGCACAGCAAACTGAGAAACAGAGAATAGAAAATTGTCAGACAACCATAAAAGTTTTACATAGAATTGCTTCGAGTTAAAAGAACATTTAATGATAAATAATTCTCACTGTATTTAAAAGAACAACTGAAACTATTTTGTAGATAGTTGCACATCTTGATTAGCCACAAAAACAAACTAACTTAGTAAAATACTCAAACAATCCAAAAACTTCTTGTATTCGTGCAAAAAATGCAAGAAGTAATATTTAACAGAGAAAAATATATACAAATATATTTTGTATTTAAAAAAACAAGATAAAAATATATACAAATATATTACGTGTATAAAACCAAATATACAAATCTATTTCGTGATTGGTAGCGAACCTGAAATGTTAAGCTGTAAAATGTATTAATTTTTAATCATTTGCTATCGCAATCGCTAACAAATTAAGGCATATATATGTAGTAAAACGATATTCCAATAAAAAAAAAGTTAACAAGGTCGATGTTGCCTGCCACCCAACAATGCACACCACCCTCATCCCTCCCGCAGCTGCCACACACGCGTCTGCTGAATACAGCCAAGTTGTGCGCTGGCTGCCATTTAAGCAACGTAACTTGAAATAATCGAACTCATATATAATCCCAGGCATGCAACGTTCAGTTTCCAAAACACCCACAGCTGCCAGCCGCATGCATGGAAAATTTACACACACACACACACGCACACACAGAAATGCCTGTGTGTGTGTGTGTCTGTGGTGCTGCTTGCTCCTTAGCATAAGTAATAAATGTACTACGCCGCATGAGAAAAATGGCTTGGAATGGCAGCAAAATAAATTATCGAGCTTCGATTTTACTAGCTGCCCCAATTTTCTTCTTAACCCCCCCTTAAACTATGGCTCTGCTTTTTCATTCATTTTCTTTTTTATGATTTTTTACATCTACTGGTTGTTTTTTTTGCAGCAGCAGTTTTTACTTTTTAGTTTTCGCCTTCGGTTATAAAATTGATATGTAAAATAAGAAACTTTGACCGTCAAAGGATCGCAATGTTTTTCCAACTAAGTTTAACCACAAATTACTCACACACCCAAACACACACAAACATTAAAGTTTAATGACGAATATGTGAATATTGTAGGAAATTTGAGATGAGGCCTTGTTTTTCAATTTGTCTGCCGCTTGTTTGCATGTTTGTTTGCTGGTTTTCTCGTTTCCTTTTTTTTTGTCGAAAATTGGGGTTAGCTAAATATTTGTTGGCGCATTGAATTTCACTCTGGTGCTGGTCAGCAAGGTCGCAACTAAGCGCATATTTCATAAAATTTCAATAATTGAACAATTGACAAAGCGCTCAAGGCCAGTCCAACAAATTGCACAATTGTCCCACTGAGAAATGTAAAAAAATGTAAAAGAAGCAGCAGTAAGCATCTCATACTTTTTGGGCCACAAACGACAGCTGTGTGTGTAAGTGTGTGTGTGTGTGTGTGTTGTCGGGACAGGTCATGTCAAGCAAATGTTCAACACTATCTCATTAATCATGGCAGTCTCTGCACACACACACACAAACACCAGCTGTGTCTGTGTCTGTGTGCTGGGTCAGTTTTCCTTACGCCTGAACTTTCCGCTTTTTTGATTAAAATTCAACTTTTGACTCATGCATTGTAATGGCTGACATCATTTGCTAGCGGCTGCTGATGCCTCTGCTGCTGACCACCTGTGCTCGGCCACACTCATACACACATACACACACACACACATATGCATATATGCATACAAAGTATATATGCACGTAGACAGCCTAACACCCTTGGGCCAGTAATCTTTCATCTGCAAAAAAAAAAAAACACTGAAGGAATAACAATAAAAAAATTAAGATTAAACTTTCAATTCGTCGCATTTTGTATACCCTGTAATAAGTATTGCAAATGTAAAATATATTATTTTGCGAACATGTTTTTTTTATTTATAATATATTATATTATCCTAGATCATTTTAATAATGGCAACTTGCAATAAATATTAAATTATTTGAGCATCCATTTTCCATCTTCAACTTTACAAAATGTAGTTTTAAAATCTTTAAAATTTCACAGAAATGTTTATGGCTTAATGTAAATAAAAATTTAGTATTTGAATTAAGTTCTTCTGCTCTCAAAGAAAAGGTGCTTTATTCACATAGATATCAGGGTATCCTATCTCCAAAGACTCTTATCATATGCATACTTTTTATATAGAATTTTTTTATACTTTGTTTGACCAACAAACTAAGCACAATTTGAACTTTTAGTATCTTTTTCTCCCGCTTTTTTGGGCACAACGAAACGAATTCATTTATTTTGAAATACGGTTTTCATTTTGGTTTCCTACTTTTTTTTTTTTTGGCGTCGGCGGCTTTTAGGGTCCTTTCCATTGTTCAGCTGTCACGTCCGTCATCAGCATCAGCTGTCAAATTCTCAAAAGCCGACTACGTGCCGTATGGTGGACTTATAAATGTGTGTGTGTGTGTGTATAAGTGTATGTATGGCGCTGGGTTACCCAAATGTTTGTTAGTTTTCATTACATGCCATCGCTTTTGAATTTGCTGGCAGCTCACTTAAATTGCCATCAAGCTTTGAGAATTGTTTGCATTTGACAAATGAATCTGTCCACGAGTCAAACTGCTAATTATGTCATTAAATTTGTTACTTTTCTAAAGCACTTGCAATCGATTTAAGTAACTGACTAAGAACCTGTGCAAATATTTGTCCTACACTTGATCAAAATCAAAAAAAAAAAGGCAAATGGTTGCCAGAAAAACACTTGACCAAAACCAGGGGTGAAGAAAAAAGAATCATTTAAAAAAGTGCAAATACTTACGCAAAAGTAAATTCATTGTTTGCTTCACTCGTGTAACCAACACGAAGTACGCAAACAACGTGCCACATGCCACTGAAACTGACTCCGCATCTGACTCTGTCTTTTTTTTTTGTTTTTTGTTGGCTTTTTGCCCCCTAATCTCGTTGTGTGCATCTGCATAGCAGTCTAATGACACTAGATTTTTTAACTGTTCTGCCATTGCCAGCGACAGCATCTAATTGAGATAAAATACAATTTAATTCGCATGCAAATGCTCAATTTGTATATTACATTTGTGCTCCCAAAATAGAACATTTGCGCAAAATATTTTGCTTCTCTAACAACCATACTATATATATATACATAACTATCATAAGATTGTATTATAACAACATTGATATTGATATCGAAATAATCGTAGAAAATAAAGAAAGAAAAGCCGCCCTGTTTGAGCAAGAAATACAATTTAGTTTGAACTGCTGCATATTAAATATAATTATAATACAATAATTAATAAATAATAATAAGAGAAATAGATATAGATAGATAGAAAGATTTTTAATGTATTCCTTACTTATCTCTTAACTTATCTCTCTAGTATCCTTGAGATGCTTAATTGTTTAATTATATTGCTTAAATATATTCATGTTTGAACTTATAAATTAATAAAGCTTTAATAAAAATTAAAAGTTCTTTATATTAATTCTTCTCTTTCATTTTATATATCTTTTTTTATCTACATATTTTTCTGAAGTCTTTTCTTTTACTCTGTCAACATAAACTAAATCAATTTAGCTTTCAATATTTCTCGCAATATTCTGTCATAGTTTTCTACAATTTTGGCAACTCGAATTATTTTATTAAAAAAAAAGTTATAAAGCTGCCAACTTTAGCAAGAATAGTTTTGGATTCGTTTGGTTATTTTTTTTATTATTCGATGAAATGAAAGATATGTTTTTTAATTACCTAAATGATCATTGATGTTCGCAAACTTTTCAGTCTGGTGTTAATAAATGGGGCATATTTTGGCCAAACAACAGATAGAAACAAAAACGTCAGAATCTATTGAACAAACCGTATTCCAATGCAGTTCTTAGCAATTATAGGAGAGAACTCATCGCTCAATGTGTCAATTCCTAAAGCAACAGCAGCAGGAACAAGGACTCCAACTACCAGTTGGCCAGCTGGGGCAGCTGGGGCAGCTGTGGCAGAAACAATAGCAACAGCGGCCACAACAAGTTATCTGTGTCTGTTTGTTGTGTTGTGTTTTATTCTTGTACTTCTTCTTGTTCTGCAACTCTGTAACCACAATTGCCATTGGCAAGTGATTCACAGAATAGACGAGTGGAAAACTATCTACTACATTTTCTATAGTTTTCTGAATTTTTGTCTAGCATTTTGCTTATGATGCATTTTACTTTACAATTTCCCTTATTATTTTCCAAGAAACTGAACCATTCCTGTCCCAACTGCTCTACAAATACAGCTGTCTATTTGTGCTGTTGGTAAAACTAACAAGCGGCAAATCGCTTCACACCAACACCACCCACAAGTCTCACACTCTGGAGCCAGGCACTTGCCTCACTTGCCACACTTGCCTCACTTGCCTCACTTGCCTCACTTGATTTCCGTTTTAGTTAACCGCAAAGCCAAACCGAAAACCTGTTTGGAAACCTATCGCTGCGCAATGCGGTCAGTTTTGATTGTTTTGTGGCCAAGTAAAAGTTAGCATGCCAATATGCCAATATCTAAACTGTGGCTAGGCTAAAACTCTGCCTCCTTCTCCACCTCCACCTCCGTTTCCACCTCAATCCCAGATTTTACCCGCAGTTGTTTTTGTTGATTGTCTGTGGGCTTCTCGCCAATCAACTGTAAACAAACAATAAAAGGCAGATTGTTTTATTTATACACTGATTCCATTCAGAAAAGGGTATTACAAAAATAAACAAATGTTGGCAGCTTGCAAAAAGAGTATCTCTTATATATTTATATTATACGTTTGATCAGTAGTAGTAGATTAGAAAATTCTTACGGGGTTTTCCACCTGCATACGTATTTATCTATTCATATTAAGTGAGCGTATTCTACTTATTAAATAGCCGACTAGCTGGGTACCCTTCGCGCATAACCTAAATGAAAAAATGTATTTTGGGTATGCGATTCAAAATTAAAAAGAGTAAAATAAATTTAGAACACTTTACTTAGTGATAGACATATTCAAGCTTTTCTACATCATGATTTGTCTGTTAATTTATAATAAAATTTAGATAAGGGAATTTAAAGTCATATTTTAATTATGTCAGTTAACTATTATAATTATTTCGATTAACAAAAAAAAAATCATATTTATAGTTGCTATTTTATTTTATTTTGTTATCTTACGTAGGAATAACACATTTGTCTGTTAATAAAAATTAAAATTTATATAAGGAATATTTTTAATGATATAAGTTCCTACTCATTTAAATTAAGATAAACACAATATTTTTTATATTTATAGCTATTATTTTACTCTATCGATTTTTGTCTGTTGATTATTTTACTTATTTTTCTTACGTTGAGATAACACAATTTTTCTGTTAGTTTAAAATTTAAAATGTGTTTTTAATTATATCAGTTCAATTTTCTACTCATTTGATAAGGAAAAAGTGTAAATTCAAATTTATAGTTATAATTTTATTTTGTTGATTTTAGTCGCTTTATTATTATTTCATTGTTCTTTCGTTGCAAATAATATGATGAATGTGTTATGCCCCTTTTGGGAGCGTTCGCTGTTTGCTGTTAAAAGCCTTTTGACAGATTTTATGCTTATTTTGGCCCAGACTCCAACTTGAGTTCGAACTCGCACTCTGACTGGCATACATTTTATGCACTTGCAATCAATTTGCAACCATAAATTTGGCCACATCCCCGACTAGCCCCACTTGCTCCTTGGTGACCCAACTCGCCGACGATTTGAGTCGCCCCTTGACGCATCTTGTGCACGTCTGCCACACGGCCGAAATAAAAGCTAAGAGCAAGCATAATGGTGTCTGCTTACAACCCTTTGCTGCAGCAAATAAAAATTTATGAGCTTCAGCAAACGTGGCAAACAAAACAAGAAGAACGAGCGCAAATAAAATATTGGCTAATAATCGCATAATAATACCGAAAGGATTCGCATTTGGCCGGGGCCAGCAATATCAACAGCAATGGCATTATGTGGTATACCCAGGGGATACGCAACACAAACACACAAACACACAAACACACACACACACACACACACACACACACTCACACTATTTGCTGATTTTTGTGTTTGTGGTTACATATTGCGTATACGCAATCCACTTGCACGCACTGCGAAATCATTTTCACTTGGCTACTTTGTGGCAGTTAATAATGCTCCGACTTTATTGGCTTGCTGATGGCGTAAAAGTGAGCGTGTGGAAGCGAGGGGTGTGGCCTGCGGGGGGTGTGTCAAAGTCCCTACAGAGGCATTAATAATGACAACTCGTTTACTGCCCCCGCATCAAATGTAGCTCAATGTCTGACTTACTGCGCCATCAGCTTAAGCTACTTGGCAGTCAGTCCTTACTCAGCTTCAGCTTTACATTCCTATCTCCCATCCGAAACCCCTCCCCACCTCCCCACTTTCCCCTGTGCTGCTTATCCTAATTGTTGTTTCAGCTCAGTTTATAAAATAAAATATTACCCCTGTGCCAGCTGATAAGTCCTCGTTCAAACAGTCAGCGATGGCGTTGCGCTTAAGTGCAGCTAACACCCCATGCACCCTACACCCTCCTACACCCCCCTACACCCTCCTACTATCCAACAACAGCACATGTAGCAAGTGCCTTTTCTTAAGTTGTTGCCAGTTAAACGCCCTTAAAACTTGTACTACTTTTATTATATTGTCCCTTTTTGAAGTTTAATGCTTTTGTCATCACTTTTGGCCATTTAAAAGCTGGCCTAATACCAGATTATGAAGTGGCTTACATGGGTTTCCATCTAAGATCTACTTTCTTTGGCCTTCATAAAATGGTGTAGTGTTAAAATATATAATTATTAAATTGTTTTGTAAATAAATATTTCTTATATTTGTTCCTAGTTAATTTCTAAGATAAACTTTACAAGTTACATTAAAATAAAAAAATTAATATTTCAAACAAAAAATACAAATTTACGTTAAGTAATCGATAATTTTGATATTTTTAACAGTTGATTCGATTATAGACTTTTTAACTTTCTACTAAAAAGTTTCAACGCTAAAAGTTTTTTATTTGATGGAAATTGCGCTGCAATTTGACTTCATTAAAACTGCATTTTCCTAGTAATTCTCTAGTAAAGAGCATAAAAGAAAGTTAACAAGTGAATTATTTAGGGTCTAACTTGCATCAATTCAATGTGGCAATCTGCATAGTGCTTCCAATCTTTTAAATGCCCCCCTTTTTTTAGAGTGTAAAGTCAGTTCGTGGTCTTTTCAAATTGTATTCACAGTGTTGTTGTTGTTGTTGTGTTGCTGTCATTGTTGCACCTAGCGAGTTGCAACTTCAGTGCAACTTCTAACTTTTAACAGTTTTAGCTGTTGATAGTCCGAAAGTTGCCAACTGTTTTGCACAGTTATCGCTAAGTTGTGGCTGACATTCGACTTTCTCCTGCCCACCTCACCTCACCTCACCACACCTTTACATATTACTTTCACTTTGCCTTGCCACAGGCACTCAGCTCTGCTTTGGGCTATCACGCAAATCGTTGGCTTGTTTACGTTTTGGCCATGCATTTTTAATGCATATTTGGCTCAAGCTTTGACACTTTAAAGTGTATTACGAAAAAAAGTTAAGAAAAAAAAACAAAATATAAGCTTGGTAAAGCACAGCGGAAAACACACATTTCAAAAACACACTTACAAAATATGTGTCAGACACATATGCTGCTTGTATGTGTATGCTGTGTTTGTGTTTGTGTGTGTGTTAACTGTTTTGTGGAGGAGGTGGCATCGGCCACAGACGGAAATCACAAAAGGCATTTCCTGTCAAATGCTGTAAAAACCATGAAAGCAGCACGCAGCTAACATTTGCTATTGCGGTTGTTTATTGTAACTGTTTGTTGTTGTTGTTGTTGTTGTTGTTGTTGTTGTTGTTGTACACCTATATATAGATAGATAAATAGATAAGCCCCATGCACGATAAACGCTCTCATGGCTGAGCCGAGGTCAATGGGCCGTCGTTTTAAACGCTGCTCAACTCAGCTCATATAAGCAAATGTCAGTCATACTTGTCATAATATTCTCACACACACCCACACACACCCACACACGCACACACACATGCTAAGCCATCAAATGCCACAACACTTTGCCGCTCTCTTAGTGAGTCTGGCATTCGAAATGACTCAAGCAAACCTCACAGAACACGAAGAGACCCTAATGTGTGTGTTTTGTGTGTATTTTTGTTGTGTGTCGCATATTTCTAAAAGATTCAGCAACCCAGCCATGGCATGCATAGATACACACAAGCACACAAACACACACACACACACACACTTATGTAGAGCTGTTCTGGACGCAACTATGCAAAATATGCCGACGTTAAATAACTTCAATATACTCTAAAGAACTTGTTTATGCCTGCCCCACGTGCCCCAACATCCTGGCCATGCCACAATCCTGCTGCCTCTGTAAACCGCTCAGAAGACGAAGCGCGCTTTTTGACATCTTAGCTAGCAGGAATTATGTGGGAATCTGCTTTCATAGTGTGTGTGTGTGTGTGTGTGTGTTTGAAAGAGATGATTTAGCATACATTTCAGCTTCAGCATTTGCTTGGTTAGTTTGTATAAACTTATGTTTTTTTGTATTTAAGCAGCTTCGTGTAAAGCTCTCGCTTTATCACATTTTCGTATTTTTATACACTGAACCCTTTGAAAATATATATAATGGGTATAATGGTTTTTTCAAATGTCTGTAACAGGCAGAATGAAGCTTCTTCGACCTAATAAAGTAAATGTATTCTTGATCAGGATCAACAGCCGAGTCGATATATCTATGTCCATTTGTGCGTCCGTCTCTCTATATCTCAGACTCTATAAAAGCTAGAGACTTGAAATTTGGAATAAAAGTTCTCGTATATCCGGCGCAGTTTGCTTGATTTGATCGATAACTGCCTGCGTTTCCCAATTATCGTTATACATTTAAAAACCATATATCAATAAATCACACAATAATAAATATCGCATAATAAACATATGCATAATATTGATTTGCTGCCCAAATTTCATTAATATCGAAAAAAAAAAACACTCGAGATATGGTAAAAAATATATTATTATATTGATTTCTCATTTTTACCAGCAGCTGCAAGCGTTTTTTGTATGCATTAGTATGCGAACGCATGTGCGAGAAAGAGATAAACCGATATGCAAGCGTTAATATGCCTCTGTGTTTATTCTGTAGAACCCCGTTACTTACAGCCATTTAGGGATCAGTTCGGTCTTGTGAATGAGTATATGCGCTGCATTCGTTTTTTTGACTTGGAGCGAAATTTATTAGAGGAAAATTACCCAATAAAATGAGATCATTTTTAACAACTGGGATCAGGGTATATCGTAGTCGAGCTCACTCGACTACAGCTTTTTTTACTTGTTTTATTTGATTTTCTTTTTAATGCGTTGCATGTGTAAGCTGTGATTTTTATTGTACAACTGTATTTCTATGTGTACATTTATATATATATATATGATTTCAATGCAATCTCTTAGCCTGGAGTCCTTCTGGCTAGCTTCTGCTATGGTTGGCTTTTACTAATGGCTTTGAGTGTGCTGACCAAAGCACTGAAATCCATCCTTGCGACATTTTCAATGTAAACTCAACGAATTTTTGCGAAAGTCAATATTGATTATGTGTATGCAGATGTGTCTGTTTGCATAATATATATATAAAAAATGCAAGCAGCGAGAGTTGCTTTAGAATTTTGTATATTTAACAGACGAGCATTTAAACAACATTTCGATTTATTTCTTAATTTACAAAACCCACCCCTGTGTTTAAGTAATTTTTAGACTCGAATCTTTAGTTAATTTATTACTTCAAATATTTTGTTTCATCAAAATAATCGGTTCAAAAGTCAAAGAAATACTACAAGGAAATTTAAGAGGCTTACAAAATAAACAACGCAATGTAAATAACTGGTGATATATATTTTTTAATACTTTGTTTAAATGAAGGCTTAAATTTTAATATTCTACAATACTCATACATAAATAACTGTACAATATTATTTGGTTTAAGTACGAATATAAAGTTTGCTTAATATTTGGCACAAAAGCGACTAAAAATCATCAATTTTGGTATTTTATATTTGCCAGCCGTATGAAAATATTTACAATTAACTTGTATAATGAATATTCAATAATATACAGAGAGAAAGAGAGAGAGAGAGAGGGAGAGAATGAGAGAGAAGATGAAACGCTGCACTTTTCAAGCATTTTTGTTGCAAACACAAAAGTGCAAAAGCACAGAGAAATAACAAACAAAAAAATATTTCCTTGTTTTTGTCCACTTTTGCTTTGTCGAAAATATAAAAATGACTTCGTTTACATTTGACAAGCCCGGGAAAAACAGATAGAAAGTAAGCAGGACAAAACTGGTCACGCAGTCAGCAGACAAGTAATAACACTTGACGCACGTCCGGGCCCAACAGGACGTGCCCAGGACTAGCCACTCAGGTGGATGCCCCACCACGCAAAAACTAGACAAAACTCTCCTGGCGTGTTAAATTGAATTTCAACGTTGTAGGTGGCAACAGTTGGGAGGAGGACGATGAGGACATTCTTGATGTTCTACTGGCTTGGGCCTCGGGCGTCTGGTGGCTGCTGCTGAACGTTGCTGGGCCTCCTCCGGTGGACAGCAGTAGCAGCTGCTGCTCCTGCTGATGTGCTTGCAGCAATTGTCGCGCCAGATGCGAAATGTCGCCGCCATGGCAGCTCTGATCCAACTGGGAGGCGCTCTTAGCTCCTGGCTGTGCTGCGCCAGCTGCCAGCGACTGTCGCAGCAGATCGGGCAGGCGCCACTGCTCGAGCAGCTCGGCGGCGAGTGTGTGCGAGTCCTGCACCAGCCGGGTCAGCGTGTAGAGTATCGACTTAATGCTGCGCCGCTGGGCATCGCATTCGGCACGTGAGTCGTAGGTCCTGTAGAATTCCGTTTGATAAACGGACGTGATGAAATTTATGATGATGCCATTGGCCAAGTGGCTGTGGCACTTCTTGTTCAGCGACATGTTCTGCAGCATCCCAACGATTTGCTCCTGTTTCAAATGATAAAACAACACAAAATGCTGATGAGTAAAAGTAACACAAAATGCTTACAAGGAAACACTGTCTGTGTGTGTGTGTGTGTGTGTATGTGCGTGTGTGTGTGTGTGTGGTTTGGGCAAAAGCAAATGAAAAATTGTGTACAAGATTGGGAAAAAATTGCTTTGCAAATGCACAAATAAATTTTACGAGCTTTTACTACAAGCAATGCTTTCAATAAAATTGCTCAAAACCAGGGCTGGCGGCTTTAAGGAAAAATACATATTTAAAGTATTTTTGATGATATTTTAAATAAATTAAATTCGAAAATGTATTTGGAATTGATTAAACTAATAAAAGATGATACAAAAGTGTATCTTTTAGGCTAAACAAATATTGAAAGTATTTTTGATGAGATTCGAATTAAAATTAACTCGAAAATTTCAAATTTAGATAAATAAACTGATATAAAATCTGAATTAGAGCCAGAAATTGATTTGTTTGGAAAATGAAACTTAAGCACAAGTTGAAACTTGAATAATTTAAATAATTAGCTCAAATAACTGTCTTAATTCTATAACTATGACGTCACACACAGCTTGCAGCCCTGGCTTTTTATTTACTTAAAAATATTCAAAGCCGAAAAAGTAGCACTTACATAGAGAAAGACGCTGATGCCGCCGGTCTGATGCTGGAGCGTGGTAATCAGCTTAGAGATGGCCTCGTTGGACATGATGGAGTAGTGGGAGGTGACCTCCATGCGACTGAGATTGTTCAACGCTGCCGCGCACAGGAGCAGCGTCTGTTCGCAGCACTCCGGCTGCAGCAGCGCTGCCAGGCCGGCAACCAGTGACTCGGCGCAGGCCCTCAAACCGGGCACGCGGTGCTCGGCTCCATGCCAGCTAGCGGTGATCTGGGTCAGAAGTGAGACCGCCTCCCGTCGCTCGATGGCGCCACACTGGTGACCGGCATAAGTGGGCTGCAGGATATCGCGTACGATCTCAATGCCGCCACAGTTGCCCAGCTGGGCGATGGCTTGCGGGGCACTGCAGAGTGTGGCCAGGGCTCGCAGGGCGAGCGCACGCACCGAGCTCAACTTGTGATCCAGGACGATGAGGAGGAGGGCGCGCACTGCCTCGTTCTGCACAAAAGCATCGGTGAGCGAGGCGAAGCCATCATAATCGATGTTCATCAGGGTTGCCACCATGTTGATATTTGCCCGCAGCAACAGATCACATTTGCTCTGCTCGATGCTCAGCACCAGAATCCGTGCGAGGCGCTCAAAGATCAGACGAATCGTGATCAGTGTATACCTCTTGAGCAGGCACACATCGTCCAGCAGTGACTCGAGATTCATATAATGCTGTCGCTCCAGCGAGTAGCGCGTATCCTTGCTCACCGTGCGCATCTGCTCCAGATGCTGTTCGTAGCGACGCCGCTCGACGCGTGCATCATTGAAGAAGACACCACGACGCTCCAGCACAGAGGTGAATTCATCGAGGTGCGTTAATAGCTCTGTGGCACCCACCAGTGCATCGGGCAACGTGGTGGCCACCTGTCCGCTGAGCACTCGCTCGCAGCGCTCGAAGTGAATCTGCAGCTGGAGCCCCTGCTGTTGTAGCTGACGCATCAGCTTTGCCACGGCGCTGGTGGTGATGGTGAAGTTCTTGTATGCCTCCTGGGCGATCGACTTATGCTGCAGCATGCACATCACCTCTGGTTCACAGTTCCAGCGCTGCTCCGCTAACCAGGACTGTGTGGCTGGCTCCTGTGTCTGCTTTGGCTTTGGTTTCGCTTTGGGCGTGCTTGTGCTGGCCGTGAAGCGGCTCCGCAACGGGGAGAGTGCCCCAAATTTGAGTGTGTCCTCGTGATCCTGCTCCTGCTCCTGCTCCTGTTCCTGCCCCCCAAAGGTAACCGTTTCATTGTTGTAGGGCGGCGGCGCCTCGCCCAGATAGACGGTTTCATTATTGTAGGGTGGCGGAGGCGTCTCCACATCGCTAACCAGCAGCTCCTCCTGCTCCAGCTTGGCCGTTTTGAGACGCGTTAAACGCTTGCGACGCCGCACAGCGGGACGCGGTGGTGTTGCAGGACTCTGTTCAACCATATCCTTATCCCCATCGAGCTGCAGGCTATCGATTTGCTCAAAGAGGCGACTGCGGCTGGCCTCCAAGTCCCCATTGTCATCGTCAGCAACGCTATCCTGTTGTTCATGCTCCACATCGTGTGGCTGTTGCATGCCACTGAACGATATGCGACGTGTCACGCTGACCAGTGGCGAGTAAAAGGACGATTTGCCCCCGCGACGGAT
This sequence comes from Drosophila dives, assembly GCA_035042365.1. Classification (NCBI taxonomy): domain Eukaryota; kingdom Metazoa; phylum Arthropoda; class Insecta; order Diptera; family Drosophilidae; genus Drosophila; species Drosophila dives. The sequence goes on along the minus strand of JAWNLJ010000133.1, from coordinate 5,511,683 downwards.
GACTGTGGGCGGTGTTGCAACCGATTTTAACGATGTGGGCGAACCGCTGGGCGTGGCTGCCACAGCGGTTGCTGTTGGGCTATTGTCCAGCTGCTGCTGCTGCTGTTGATGCTGCTCCTCGTTGTCCGAGAAGCCAGAATCCTGCGTTCCACAAAAAAACATAATAGCAAAAAAAAATCTGATATTAATAAAGGAAAAAAAATGTGCAATAAAATAAATAATAAATAGTTAAGCATAAATATTAATTGCCTTCTTTTAATATGGAAAACTTGTTAAAAAAATATAATATTGGAATTATTATAGATTATAAATAAAATAGTTAAGCTCAAAAAATTTGAATTCGAAACTTTTGAATATGGATATATTTTTAATATAAATTAAGAATCAATTCAAGAAAATATTTACAAACTTGATCACCTTTTAACTTGGCTAATTAAATGCGTCTTTCAATTTTTAAGACTATTAAATAATTACTTATTGAATCAACAATTTTCTTTAATATGCTTAAATTGGGTTTGGAAAATAAGCCGAATAATTCTTTGATTTTTTAAAGTAAAATAAAATTAGAGCTTAAATTAATTTCAATAAATTTAATGACAATTTTTATTTAAATGCATAGGAAAATAAAATAAATTAATATTTTTGGGAAATGCCAAAACAATAATTAATAATTGATTCTGTTTTTTAAACCAAAAGCTTAGCACTTAATTGCAATAATATTCTTAATAAATGGCATGAAATAAAATTAAGTAAGTTATTTTTTTATGGCAATGATAAAATGCATAAAAAATTGATACAAAATTTAAGTTAAATAAAACAAAAAATAAATGCATATTGGCATGCTTCAGGGTAAATTTAATTGAATTTATCATAAACGGAAAATTTTTAATTAATACAAAAATTGAATTGACTTGAAAAAGAAATGAGATAAAATGAAATAAAGTGGAAATGTGAACATGCTTGCGATATATACACCTATATAAATATATATATATATATGTATATAATAATAATTATATATACATACATATATAAATATGGCGATATATTTGATAAAATAAGATAACGCACCTGACTGCGCAGACTGCCGGGACTGTCGTGCTTGTGCCAGGACAGCTTGGAGCTGTTCTGCTCATCGTCCACCTCCTGAATGCTGGACAAATTGCCCAAGTGGCCCAGATGCCGCTGCTGAGCGCTGTCCAGCGATGCGGGCTGCTGATGATGCTGCTGCTGTTGTGGTTGCTGCTGGCTGACATTATTGTAATGCGAATAGAAGCCGCCGCTGGTGAAGCTGCTGCCCAACTGTTGGCTATCGGAGCCCCACCAGACTTTGCTGTAGCTGCGTTGAAAGGACATTCCGGCTGCCCCAAGAAAGAGAAGAGAAAACGTTATTAAATGCAAATCATGTCTTTGAATTATTTATTAAATTTGCCTCATTTGCTGAACAATTTTAAATTCATTAAATTTAATTCAATTGACGATTGCAGAATTTATATTTAACAGGCGCCGTTCGCATTGAACCAACATTGCCAACAACTAACGTGGCTAAGAGAAAAAGTTTTAAATTACACTCACACACACATGAATAATTGAAACCAGTCTGCTGCACACACATACAAAAATATATATAAATATTTATACATATTAATATCCGTTACAGAAAAAATTAAATTTCCGCCAGAGCAACACAAATCATTATTTTAATCAATATTCCACGTCTGATCTTTGCTTCATCTATTCTGTTAAATTGAGTTGGCCTCTGAGGTCTGTTTTTGTGTGTATGTGTGTGTGTGTGTGTAGGTGTGACGGTGTGTGTTGCTTTTGTGCGTTTGGTCAACTAACTGGCCTGGACGAGATGTCATTCAACAAATTTAAGACAAGTTTGCAAGACAAGCAAAAGCAACAGACACAGGAATCATTACCATAACTCAATCGAGATGGCCACGTGAAAATTACTTGGTCAAAATTCTTGACTAAACTTAAATATATATACACATGATATCAATTTATATATCACTGAATTAAATTCGAAAAATTAGTAAAACAAATTGATTTGAATGCAAGTATAACTAAATTTTATATAAATAAGAACGAAACAAATTTGAGAAAATTTCTTTACTAAATTTAAATACATAAATATGGCATTATAAAAATATAAATAGTTAAATTCCAATTAAAAAAATACACATAAGAAATTCTTTATGCAAGAATAACTTAAATTAAAAAAAGAAATATGACATAATCATAAAATTTTATGAATTTTGAAATTTACTAGAGCAAAATTCTTCATAAAAATTTAAATAACAATGTAAAAATATAATTAGTTTATTTATTTTAAAATAATACATCTAATATTCTTAATGCAAGAATAACCAAAGATAAATAAATAAGAATGAGTTTACCATAAAATTTGATAACAATTTGTTTAAACAGGGAATTATACAGGTTTAAATTCGTGATCGTGTTCGTATTTATCACGTGGCCAACTCTAAGCAGAACATTTGGCTAAGGTTTCGATTTGGGCTTTGGGAATGGTCTGTCTTCAGAGGCAGAGGCTTAATGCAAAGTTTGCGTTATCAAAATGGCATTTGACATATGGCAGACATAATTAGAGCAAAGGACCACAAGCAAAATAGAGAGACAGAGTCTGCTGCCGCCTGTTGTGGCAAGAAGTAATATTTGTGTTGCTATTGTCTTTCGTCCCACCTACTCACTGGGATAGTACATATATAATTGCGTTATAATTTCAAAGTAATTGATGTGATGCCAAATTGTGGTCAGGTATTTATGCAGATTTCACAGCCCAAATGACTCTTTGCCGGCCTGTTGTCTGTTGGCCAAAAGGTTTAGAAAGAGAAAGAGAGAGAAAGAGAGACAAAAAGAGAGAGAGGGGGGGGGAGGGTGCAGAGTTGCTTTTGTTAGAGGACTGTGTAAATGCAAATGTTGGCCAAAAGCATTTACGCTATATTATGCAAATGAAATAAAGTAATTATGCCACACATTTTGTGGAGCCGAGTGCTTTGCAATTTTTGTATTTTAATGTTTTTTTTTGGGTTTACGCATGGCAAATAGTATCAACCCAAAAATATATATATACATACGTATATATGTATATATAAATATATATATTTGCTTTTAATTCCACTTGTAACAGCATATTTATTTATGTTTTTCAACATAATTACAATGTTGCGAAACATTTTTGGCTTTCGACTAAAATTCGTCCACCAACTTTGTCAGTAAATATAATTGTTGGTTTGCTGCAAAGTATGCAACAGTTTTTTGTTTATAGTTTTACATTTGTGCAACAAATATTTGCCGAGTGTGTTTTACGGAAAGTGCATAAAAAACAATACCATATAAATTATGAAATGAGAAATGAGAAATGACTCAGACACAATTCGAACTGTAATGATGATCCTGAATATATATACAATATGGGCATGTAGACGTCTTTAAAAACTTGGCATCAATATTATAATACCCTTAAAAAGCGTACAATGAAATGTTATAATCAATATTTTACCAGAGGCAGTTGGTTGAACATATATAAATATTTTCAAACCGCTTAATTTGGATCGCTTTCAGGCCTATTCATGTTGTGAACAGGAAAGCAAAATTATGCGTGGAGTATGCAAAGATAAATATGCCAGTTTCTGAGAATTGGATATTTAAAAATAACTTTATGGTTGTTTTTTTTTTCAATTAAAATTAATTTTAATTATATTATTACCATTAAAATCGCTGCGTGTATTCTGTTTTCATACTTCAGTTTTTGTCTTTATCTCATAGTTTTTATTTACTTTTTATTTAATTTCCATATCACTTGTCAGATCATTTACAAGCTTTAATTAAAGCCAATTTTCAAAATGATATTATTTAAAAATAAATTTGCTTACATTTTACTTGTTTTTTTTTTTTGTGCAATGCAAAGTTTTCCGTTTAACGAGCCGGCATAAAAAACGATGGCCTCGGCTAATTAATGAAGAGCTTTACACGCCAAGCGTTTGTGGAGCGCCGGGTTTGAAGTATTGGGGGGAGGAAGCTTTGTTTAAATGCGTTCTGCTTCAGCTTGACCAATAAATATGGCTGCTGCAAGGCGATAAAAATTAACGGTACTTAATACCAATATGGAAAATCATTAAGTGATTTATAGCGGGACAAACCGAACAGCACCAAAAGTGGACAAAAAGAGACGGAAAGAGATGAAGAGAGAGAGGAAGGGGGCGAGGGCTTAACACGAGTGAGTAAGTAGCGAAAATTTATGTCTCTGGCGATTAATATTTGTCAGCGCTCTTAAAGCACTTCCCAGGGTAAAAAGCCTAAGAGAAAGAAATACGCGAAAACCTTTTGATGTCCGTGTAAATAAAAACAAATAAGAAAGATTAAGTCGAGCTCAACTTCGATATACCCTAAATTTAGCTTATATATTTATAAATATATATATATATAAATTAAAAACAAATAGTAAATATTTAGTCGAGCTCAACTTCGATATACCCTGAAAATGCATATTTGAAATCTTATTTATAAATTTATTACGTTTATATTTGATCTTCTTTAATCTTTTCCACACTACAAATTCAGTAAGTGTGGAAGTGCAACCATTTCTATTTGATCAATAATAAGATAATAGAAGGTTTTGCCATTAAAATTGTATTTTTTACCGCTATCGGAAATCGATATGTATCGATTGGACCTATTGATAAGATAAACAAGCTTAATATGCAAACTTATACTCTAAATTAAAAGTCCAGCTCATTTTTATGCATTGCTGCTTTTTATGCTGATCAAGAATCTATATACTTTATGGGGTCGAAGAAGTTTTTCGTTGCATAATTTTGTCAAAAAGCCACCTAATGGATTTTTAATAAGTAAAGGGTATTAAAAAGGACGAAAGGGTATGGTGTGTTATTGTCCTGCTACTTGCAGGGATTACGCTCGTAAGACATAAATTCATATTTTGACCTTATTTATATATATACAAAATATGGTTTTGAAGTTGCATTCAATGAACCCAAAAAATTCCTATCTCAAGTCAATTTGAAGCTTCATTTAAATTCAGTTATTATTATTATGTTAATAATCGATTTATTGTTCTTGTTATACGTATATACAATAAGTAGCATCCTAGAATACAGATAAACGCATTTTATAATACAAATACATGGATAAACAATGTCAAAAGCTTGCACACAATAATAAACAAAAGAAAAATTATTAATTTTCTCAGAGTTCCTCAATAATTGTAATACATTTTCAATAATCATAATATCAAAATAAAGAATAATTCTCAAGTTTTTAAAGAATAACTCCAGCTTAACAGGCAACAGGCTACACACCAACACACGCACCCGCACACCCACACACACACTTGCATAAAATAAAAGAAAAGCAAAAATAATAATTGTAAATTTAAATAGGCAAAATAAAAAGAAAATAAGCAAATTTAACAAATATTTGCATAATTTTTCGCCTTTAAACATGTTGCTAACAGCCGTGTGAGGATGTGTGTGTGTGTGTTGAAGGGAGTGTGTGTGTGTGTGTGTGTGTGTAGGGGTAACAGTCAATTAAGAAACGAGCCACATAAATTTTAATATCGAATACACATATTCGTTTTTGGTATTTGTTTAATCAAGATAAACGAGCGCAGCGCCAAAGAAAAACACACACAAACTAGGAGGAGGGTGTGTGTGCGAGTGTATGTGTGTGGGAGCAAAGTAAAAGCCAGCACCAAACTGTGGAGAGGTATATATGTATATATATATATATATATATATATGTAGTTTACAGCTACTCTTGCGCCGGTGGCAGAATACAAAGCGATATAAATTTGTGCTCTTTTGCAGTTGGCTTCCCGTTGGTCCGTGCATCCACCTGGATGGGCGCAGTTTGTGGCGTTGTCTTCTCATTGACATGGTTCGGACTGGGCGTCAGAAAAAACTGCACACCGGGCTCGATCCAATGCGATGCTTGCTCCTGCTCCTCTGGCAACTTATTTCTAGTTCCATTTTCATTTGCATTTTCCAATCTTTTTGTTGTTGTTGTTGGACTCGTGTCGGTTGTTGTCGATGGATCCGCCGTCGTACAATATTCGGGCGGCGGCGTTGATGGTATGGATGGCGTTTCTGGACGCGTTGCACTGACAACGGTTGTGGAGTGCGGCTTGCGTTTGGAGGGGGAATGTTTGAGCGGAAATGTGGGCGTCTTCTTAAACACCTGCTTGCCCATGGCATCCAGAAAGCGTTTCGCATAGAACGATGGCCGGCAAACGGACACCGTGTCCCCATTGTACAGCAAACTCTTGAATGTGTGCTCCAGCTTCTTCTCCAGGCGATACGACTGCAGTATGTCAATGATGCCGATGTACAGGAGCAGCCGTTCACCGTCCGCTGAGCGGGCGGGGATGCCGCCCATCGGCTTATCGCCCACCTCCTCCAGCGTTGCATCCAAGTCCGCTGTGATCGATTCCATTGCCGTAGAATGGGCCACGATACGCGGACGATTCATGCTGCGTGAGCGATTTAGTCCTTCTGCTGAGGTGCCTGGCATCGAGGCGTCTGAGGCAACCGATTGCAATTGATTGAGCTGAACCGATTCGGCTGCTTCATCATCCGTGGCAAGCGGCGCAATTGCACCTGACCCCGCTGGCTGATTGCCACCTCCCTCCCTGCGCTCCCGTTTGGCACGCGCATTCCGAATGCGCTCCTCCCGCTTCTCCTTCTCCGCAATATCCAGATTGTGTATGCCAACTAGCAAGGAGTAGTCCATGATCTGGAAACTCTCCAGCACCATGCAATCCCGCTTGATGGTGCTCATTAGCGCTATGTAATTCTCCGACTCAAGGAAAATGCCATCCGGATGGTGGACGGCAAAATCGAGATCCTTGAAAGTGGGACTGGCCTTTTGGCTTTCCGCCTTCGACGCTCTGCGCCTAAACGTGGATCCCTTCAGATCGTATTTGGCATGCATCTTAATGTCGGAGGGAAGCAGATTATTCATCACCACCAGTCGCACATTCTTCGAGTTGAAGTGAAAGCGATAAAGACCAAAGAATTTGGGCAGCAACGTTCGGGGATTCTGCGAGAGATTCATGTAGTAGCCGGGCAGCAGCTTCTGCAGAAATTCGCACTCTTTCTTTTGCAGCGTTTTAACGATGAACTCATCGTCCTCGGTCAAGTAAAATATGGAGCCAGAAGCGCCCGGATTCGACAGTTCCACCATCGATGATGCACACATCGACATTAGAAAGTCATCCGGTTCGATATCGAAGAGATCGCGAAAGTAGCGAAACGCAATCGGCGCATAGGCCTTGAATCGGAAATCACTAAAATGATGCGCTGGGGTCAGCGAGGAACCTTCGGGCGGAAAGTCAATCGTTTCCATCTCCCAGAAATCATTCATCAGCAGATCCCGTTTGGGCTTACTGGCCAAACTGCTAACGGTATATTGAATTCCCAGCTGTATGGAGCCCATAATCTGTTTGGACTTGATCTTCTTGTAGGTGACTTCGCCACCTTCGGCCACCCGACGATGTCCAATCTTCTTCTCCTGCCGACCGCCCGTCGTTGAGGGATTCCTCGACACGGTTGCATCCACTCTGGGATGAGGGGGCGGCGGCAATTGTGTCATGGCTATATTATTCTGTTCCTGCTCCACAAATGTTAACGAATCCAAGCCACCATGTGCTGCAGCGGCTGCTTGAAAGAGTTGCTTCGACGTTCCAGCCGCCGTCGTCATTGAGCCAACCTCATGAATTGAATTCCCCGAACTAGATGGTGATGTGCAATTATTGTTATTATTATTATAGTTGTTGTAGTTGCTGCTGCTGGGAGACTGTTGCTGTTGCTGTTGCTGTGTCTGGTGTTGGTCCAGTTCCGTTTCCTTGCTGATGGTAATGCTGCTGATGCTGCTGATGCTGCTGAGGGTGCTCATTTGACAGCTGATGGTCTGATTTTGCAGCTCAACGTGTGTCTCCATTTTGTTGCTGTTGTTGTTTTGACTAAAAAAGTAGATGCAATTAAACAAAATGCTAACTACAAACTGCCCCCCAGCAGTGCCCCACAAACTGTAAAAAACAATGCGTTCTCAACTGCAGCCCATTTTATAAATATATATTTTTTTATATATATAGTTTCTATATATGTGTGTGTGTGTGTTTGTGGATGATTAAACGTGGAGTGTGGGCTACCAAAAAAAAATAAAAAGTCACGTTTGTATTTGCGCAATAATAGAAAAACTCAAGGTACACTCAACACTCGTTTTGGTGTACAAGTCAAGGTAATACAAAAAAAAAATTAATTTAAATATTCTACACATTTTGTATTGATCTTCGATATATTAAGTAAATATTTTAATTTTTGTTTCTACTTTTTAAACTTTTGAAATTTAGTTGTCAACTTGCTACTTTTTATCACGATATAATTTGTTTAATTAAATTAAATACTTTTTACTTAAAATTATTGTACATGTTACAATCACATTTGTATCGTCTTAATTCTCATGAATTTCGTTATCAATTACATTAACTTTAATCTGCTGCCAAAATCTGAATTGAATCTGTTGTTTAATCTGTTAAAATTTAGTATTAAAAAATGCGTTTATATTTAATTTCAACTTTCCGCTTTATTTATCAAGATTTTATTGATTCGTTTATTGTTGCTGGCTTGTTTGTCATCGCGTTCTACGTGCTCTGCGTAGGAAATAAGAAAAAAGTGCATCAATTTAGTTCAATGCACAAAGCTGCATTGCAATTTTGATTGAATTGTTTAGTTTCCTTTTCTTTTTTCATCTCCGTTTCTTGTTACTCTTACTCATTCTCTAAACACCCTCACACTCACACACACAATGCACCATCCAATACCAAGTACGTTGCTTATCTTTGTTTACTCAATAAGAAACAACAACAGAAATCCAAGCAATGCCAAACAATTTAATCGCAGTCGCACAAAAAATATCCACATAACAGCGACTGTTTACTGCTATGTTGTTTACAGCTAAAGTGCTGTAATTTTTATGTCATGGAATTTAATTTACAAACGGAAAATAAAATATACAAAATTCAATGGAAAGAAAGTTGTAGAATGTCAATATGCACATACATTTAAGCAATACTTGCTTGTGATTTGAAACTGAGTATATATTTAATCAATTTCGTCACACGCTCTCTTTGTATGAGGAATTGTGTATAACAGTGAAAAAATATATATAAATAACCACATTTATATATATATATATATAGTTCCAAAAAAGAACGGATAGTTTTTCATATAAATCATGTTTTGCTGAATGTAATATGTAGTGTGTATTATGAAAAAAAAAATGTGGGCGGATTGCCCAATAGCCGTTAGCATTATCTTATCGGGAATGACGAAGAGCATTTCAAAAGCGTAATTAATTTGGAAAAGTAATAGAAAAGTATTAAGTAATCGTTAACAGTGCAAAGTTAACAGTGAAAACGGCGTAACAGTCTTGTTTAACACTCTGGTTTTGTGTATAATTTTTTTATTTGTGTGTTTTAGTTGTGGTTGCTGCCCTTTGAATATGTTGGTTTTTACATACTTATGAGGAGCTTGCAATTAAACGCGTTGCCTTTTAGCTGTTTGAATAAATTTATTAGCGTACTTACACTCAACTAAATGCTCGAGGGGAGAAACGAAGCCGACAAAGCTCACACGCACACAAACAACCGTATAACGCAATGTCTATATATATATGTGTGTGCGTGTGTGTGTGTGTCAGCAACAAGTCGTTGTTGTTACTGTCTCTGTCTAACTCTCCAGTGCTGCGATTTTTTCAATTGCCTTCTCTTTGTATTTCTGTGTACTTTTACTCTTCCTCCACACAAACTGCTACTGCTGCTGTAACTGTTACTTGTTGTTGGCGCTGCTGACACGATCAATGAGCATTTAATTTGTTCTCGCTGAAACTTTGTGGCTGGCCTTTCCTGTTTGATTTCCAGTTGATAAATTGCTTTCATAATTTTCAAATCCAGCAACAACAATCTCAAAGAGTGTTTGTTTGTACGTCTGTATTTGTGAGTGATGACGTCGTCGGCGCAGCAGCGGCAAGCAGCAGTCAAATTTTTTTAATGTTTCCAAACCAACAACTACGGCAGCCACATGTTGACAACGACCACAGCCCACACTACTCTTTTCCAGTTACGCACAATCCAACAACAATTTCGTTTGCTTTAAATGTCTTACTCGATTTAAGTTTTTTCTTGAAACAAAGCGAAATCTTTTTTGGTTTTTCCTTTTTTTCTGTGCGTTGAAGCGCAGCACAGCTGGCTAAGTCATACGCGCAGAGTGAATCAACTTGGTCGAATGAAGGTGCGTTGAAACGAGCAGCCGACCCTCATCGTAGTGGCCAGTGCGTTAGAGGAGTGCAGCTAGCATATGCTGCTGCGTGCAAGAGTGAGTTAACAGGTATAATATAGCATTTTAAGTGCTGCAAAACGATGCTGGATTACAAACAGTGCTGAACTACAACACTCGAGCAACTGCTAGCGCCCTCTAGCTGTCGCGAGCGAAAAAAACGATCAACTGCGCTATCGATACACAAAATTTGAAGCGAACGTTAATTTTTTTGTATTTTTTTAATGCTCGAAAATCTAATTAAAATAAATATATACAACTGAGGATTAACGCATTTTGTTGACTGCCACATTGACTGGTGGCTCAACTAATTAGATTAGCGCGGCCACAAAGTGCGCCCTGAAGCCGCCTAACCAACGACTCCCACTCCCTCCCCCCTGGTCTGTTTGCATTTTGTGGTGTTAATTTACAGCCAACAATTTAATGCGGCTCATTAGCAGCAACAGCAACAGCAGTAGCAATTTTCTGTAATTTTCAATTGATTAAAAAAGCAGAAAAAAAAAATGAGGGGAGACTGAAAATTCCAAGAACCGAATCGATATTAAAGGCCAGCGATGAGTAATTCTAATAGAAGCTCATTAAAAATACAAAAGCAACGGAGGAAAATAAAAAACACGACTTCGTTGTGTATAAGGAAAAATGCTCATTACAAATGTCCAGCAGCCAATAAAACAACAACAACAGCGATCCCCACCCCTAAACACGTTTTTGTATTAACAATTGAGTTGAGCCACAACCAGTGTTTAATAGCGTATAAATTTATGCACATTCCAATTCGCTGAGCTGTCAAATTTGCTACAAAGAGAAAAAGAGAGAGGGAGAGGGAGAGGGAGAATGGGCTGGGGAGAATGGGCTCAAGAAATATGAGCTATTATTTTGTATTTAATTAAATACGAATTGTTTGTGTCTTCTTTTTGTTTAATTAGCAGCTCGATAAGCAAAAGTTCAACAAATCTAATTCATATGCAAATTGTTGATAAACATTTACTAATAGAATTGTTTAGATTGAATAATAGCCCCGTCTGTGGAAAACTGGTTTCAACAGGCTATCCTCATCTTGATTATCATCTTATTATGGTAAACATATCCAACTAATATTCTCGATATATCTATAATAATGCTTGTTATGGACCCCAATTAAATGTTTTATATCGATGATTGTATAGCTTATAAATACACTGGAAAATATTTAGTTTTGTCTTTAATGCTAGATTTTTGATTTGAGATAATTATTTTTATTTTTATTTACATTTATTATTACATTATTTAAATTAGTATTTGTATTATTAAATAAATAGAATAAGTTTGAAAACATTATAAAGTTTTGTTTATTTTTAAAAATTTTTAAATAAATCTTCATCATTGAAGGTTTTAGTCTTAATTCCATAATAATAATAATAAGATTAAAATTTATAATTTTCAAAATGTGTCCTGCTTTTAACATTTTATTTATATGCCTTATTTATTCAGCTGCACAGGGTATATAAGTTTAAAAAATAGCTCATCATTTATGCAACACAAGCCACAGCATAAACGGTCACAGTTAACGGCACTTTTCCCATAAGTCAAACACAATGCCAGAATAAAAAAATATATATATAAATATAAAACAATTGAGACCTTTGGCCAAAACTTAATTTAATTTTATAAGCTGATAACAAAAGCGATTTCAGATATTCTTTTATTGGTTAATGGTTTTTAAATACTCGATTTATTCAATTTTTAAGTTAAAAAATCAATCGCAATTATTTCCGGCTCTTTGACTGACAGAAAGAGCGTTTGTCGTAAAGCGAGTAATTTTAATTTAATTAATAATCTTAAATTATTCAGAATAATTCAGTTAAAATGCCGAGCATTTATTAAATGCTATTTTGCGTATATTTTTTAAATATGAAATAAATTCGTTTAAATAATGAACGAATGCTCAATTTCACAAATTGAGAATTACGTTTTAATAAAATGATAACATCTCAAGCATAATTTGATTTCCCAATCTTTTCACTTTATTAAAATGGATTTTACCTATAATAAATATAATAAAATATAATCAGCAATACATTGACTTCAAATTCAACTTGATAATTTTACAATTGATTTAATTTCGCATATTTATTAATTGATTAAATGATCGAAGGATTCGGGAATGTGGTTTTGTGGTAGTTTTGTGCGGATTTTTTTAATTAATCGGCACTTGAATTACGTATCATCTTTTTTTTTTGATACGTTCGACATTTAAAAAAAAATGAATAAAAAAAATAATGATTGCATAACATAAAAATAAATTAAATTGTACGAGTGCAAAATACGAGCAATAAATAATATGCGCTGCGTTAAGCATTTTTGACATTGGGTTAAACCGCTCTTATTGCTCCCAATTAATATTGATTATCATTATTACTATTATTATTATTATTATTATAATTATGATTAAGAGTACAACATGCATTTGTACATATTGGCAGCTGTTGCACTGATTATAGCCCTATTTATTTATTTAATGCGCTGCAATGAAAACGCTTTTTGTTTTAATGCTGTTGAATGAATTTATTTAGTTTGTCCTTTTTGTACGGCATATTGCCTAATTAATTGTTGTCATTCCAGTGACAAACAATTAAATAATAAATCACTTCTCCAATAATTGCGCAATTATGTTAAATGCAAATTGTGGCCAGGGGGCGGGCAGTGCAAATGAAATGCAGAAAAAACTTAATTTGTGAGTTGAAAAAACTTCATTTTTTTTTACTGAGTAAACACAATTTGCAAATTTAAGCTTATAATGTATTGACTATAAAAATATCTAAACTTAAATGGAAGTTTTCAGGCTGATGAAATCTATTAAATCAAACGGACCATTTAACTTAAAGTTTAATGATGAATAATCAAAGAGCTTAAAATAACTTCCATATTAGTGAGATTTAATTAATTGTAAAAAACAACAACAACAACAAAACAATTGACAAATGGTTGTTCAAAAGAAATGAACTGTTGCCAATTGGAAAGGCTCACATTACAATTGCCAACCATTGTTGCAATTAGTTATGTGCACTCGGCCAAATGTTAAGGCCAAGTCATTGTTAACGGTCAAAGCTTCCCTTTTAAAGAGTGCTCCATTTGTGGCATGATGTTGACATTTTCAATGGAAAATCAATGAAACATAATTACGTAATCGTAGATTGGCAATCGGATCGGCATTCGCCTTTTAATGTGACGCCGACCTAACGGTTCTCGTAATGTTCTCGACACCATTGCCAGTGATACCATCTCATTCTCGGATCTTGGCCAATGGTGAATGTGTGTGTGGCCAACGCCAGCGGACAGGTGACTGACTTCAGACTTGCAACTGGTTTAAAAGAATACCTGCTACACCCCCTCCCCACCCATGCCTACTGTCAGCCTGCTCGTGTTGCTGCATGCTCCACTTGCCACCGTTGCCGCCTTGTAATCAAGTCAAATAATGCCCTGACTTGGCCAGTTAGTATTACCACTGCTCCTATAATTGTTTCTCTATCTGTAATCTCAATTGGATGCTCTTTAGCAGCGCAATCAATCGCATTTGTGGCACCATCAAATACACTGTTCTTGGCCATAAGGAAAGCACTTTTTATCAGTCTTATTACACCATAAAAGTAAGTTTGCAAATATTGCAAATCATGTGCAAAATAAACAGCAAAATTGTTAATAATTTTCTGATACGGTCTGACAAATTGATTAATTGCTGTTACTTTTGAATGGTTTACCTTCTGCGAGGGTTCACTCTAAAGAAACCAATTCAAGTTAATCAATAATTCAATTCTTGATTTTGTTTAGGTTTATATTTAATAGTGTAATTAAATTTAATAAAATAAGCTTTGCTAATGAAAATCTGTTTACTATTGAATGACATCTTTGCGTTAGTTGTTAATAAAAATTATATTCTTAATCGATTCGAGCTTCCTCATTTAAAAAAAAACATGTCCAAAAAAAATGCAATTTTCAATTCCAGCTTTGTATTGGCTTAGTCAACATTTTTGGCTTGTTTTGTTTTCTCCAGCTTCTGATCACTCATTGGCTGATTGATTACCGTTCGAGGGGGGGGGGGGGGGGGGGGTGTGTGTGTGTGTGTGTGTGTGACAAATCGCACAGGTAGTCCCTGTAGCGGAGCATTTTTCTCAGAGCTCGGACGCTGACTCATGAGATCTACAATATGCGACATCCAAAGAGAGAGAGAGAGCGAAAGAGAGGGAGAACATAAAAATACAAATACGCAAACAAAGACGCAAAAATTCCCTGAGTCATAAACGGAGCTTGGCGTGTCTGAGAGAGGGGTTTGTTTTGATTGGGGGGTGAGGTACGTTTGGGGAGTCATCGCTGCGACCTCAGCATAATAATTCTCTTGGTGCGCTCGCACTACCGATATCAAAGCGTCGCTTGATTAAGGGGCGTTTTTCACGAAAATTAATTTTTTTTTTATTGATAAGCAGTCAAAATATTGTCTTAGTGCGTAATCACAGACACTGGTTTATTTGGGTCAGCAATGGACACAGACTATGAATTTGGGCATGAGTAAGTGCCTGTACAGCGGTCTCTCGCCAAGCAAAAACTTTGACTATGACCATCGGTATAATAATTTTTTTTAAATCAAATTTTAATTCAAATTAAAAGACACATTTTTAAACTTTTACATTTTTATAACTTTTACAAAATTTCCTTACAAATAAGGCATTAATATATTTGAGGATCCACTGTATTAACTATATTAAATTAAAGCTGGGACAAACTTACCGTTATTATTGTTGTTTTGGTAACGACAAACAGAGCCGAGGTAATCCCAATTTTATATGAATGTCGATGGGCAAATATGTATTTCAGGCACGTGTCATCCGAATATGGTACACAAAACACTAAAACACACAACACAAAGCACGCAACATAAACAACAGTTTAAAATGTCTTTTGGGGGTTGTGGTAGAAACACCCACAAGAATATCGTAAATAGTTGTGCACTGCGAAACGGTAAATAGTAAACACACCGGGAGACGATCGCGGCGAATCCGTCTGCGTCTGCGTTGTTCCAACGTTCGTTGCCGAATGACAGCGTCAGAACAGTCACCGTTCCATGCAAGGCAGCGCCGCCGTGTGAATGAGCGTAAGTGACAAAGAGAGGAGCGCGAGAGAGAAGGAGAGAGAGAGTTGACGTGACTTACCTGAGAGCCTAAGCAACGCAACACGCGCTATCAGCGCAAGCAGCTGCGCCCAATTCGAGTCTCCCTCTGACACCGTTGTTTTTGTTGTTGCCTGCTCAATCATATTGTACACAAGTTTCGCATAATGCGATGCATTGTTTGCCCCATAGTTGCTTGTGGTGGTTTCTGGTTCTGCTTCGGCTTCTGCTTTTTCTCTCTTCTTGTTTCTTATCACACGCTGACGAAACGTATGGCACAGCTGTTCCCTCATCTAAAACCGGTAGCATTGCTCAGAGAATGAAGAAAAAGTGTGAGTGCGAGTGAGTGTGAGCCTGAGGTGCGATCTCATATTTACTGTTGCTGCTGTTGTTGTTGCTGCACTCCTCTAACCAACTTATTCTGAGCATGCGCGGCATTCCATTCATTTTAATTCTCAGCTGCCGTGATTTTCTTTGCTGTTGCTGCTGCTGTTTTTGTTGTTGCTTATGTTGTTATTCTGCCTCTGTTCTTTTTAATGCATAATTACAAGAAATTTTTGGCGCTTATTTTTGCGATGTGTCATTTGCAAAGCTAACGAACACGTTAATTGAGCAGGCCGCTGCGGCGAGGTGCGTTCAAGTAGTTTTTTAGATTTAGTTTTTTCAGGGCCCAAGCATTTCCGTTTCGAAACATTTGCCTATTGATAAGCTAACAGAGTCGCTTTCTAGGGCAAACCAAAATGCTGATAAGATTGCTTGTAGCTTATGGTCCCCTTTGAGGTAGCTGATCGATCAGCAGATAAGCTTATATGTATTTATTTATACAAATAAACATACGACTTTCGTCACATTAAGTGGCTGTTGGCTCTTCATTTGCCCCACTAAAGCGTTTCATTGTAAACAATTCGAAGTCAATTAAACAATTGGAGCAGTCGTAATAATTATTATTATTACCGCCGCCCACCTGAAAACAGCAGCAAATAACACTTTAAGCGACCCACACACAAGTGTAAAGCAATTTTTGCCAATTTTAATTTAACAATTGCCAACTGTAAACCAAAAACGCAACACTTGCGTTCTCGACTAAAGACAAAGACGAAGATTGCGGCGAATGCGTGAAAGTAGTTAAAAAGCAATATGCGAGAGGAGGGCGGCATGTGGGTGAAGTAATCGCTGAGACATATTGTATATAGACACTTACATATACATAAATGTAACTGTAGTTGTGGGTGTACGTAAGCAAATTAAAATGGAAAACAAGGGAAAACTTTAGAGGAATAAAGAGGAAGAGTGTATGACCAGCATATATCCTGTAAATAAATACACTTCAATGAATATGAATGAATTTGTATAAGATTTGATGTTTGTTTATTATTAATATATAATTTGAAATTAAAATTTTACAGCTTTGTATAAATTTTTAAATGAATAAATTTTTTAAATAATGTGTTAAGAGAAGCTTAAAGTGCATAACCACTTGCTGTTTATATATAGTATATGGTATTGCAATTGTGTCGTTACAAGGAAAATAAACTTTGCTACAAGAATGTCGAACTATTTACAAGGAACTGAATCGTGCAGAAAATATACAAACACACAATGTAAACACATATGTGTGTATGAGTTTGTGGAGTGGGAGTGGAAGAGACACACATAAAGAAAGTTCAGAGTGCACACGGTGAAAGGAATTTCGTTGTGGGGGAAACTTACAACGAGCAATATAATTTGTCAGTTCAAAGACCTATGCACGTAAACGCAACAACAAGATGAGAAAGAGGAGAAGGGAAGGAGAAAGAAGAACGTCAGACACAGGATGCTTGGATTCTACGTGCATATTTTGTGTGTCGAGCAAGAGCGATTTAGAATGTGAGACAAATGTGCCAAGTGTGCAGACGTGAGTTGCACGCGACTCGCGTCTATCCACGTGTTTTAACTCCATGTATAAAAAAGAAATGTAATCAATGTATTTTTGTCACGTTAACGAAATTTAGACTGCTGCGCGAACAAAATGCAAGAGGAACGAAAACAACAACAAGACGAACCTGAGCTCGAGTGCAGCTGCCTTTGAGTTGGATTTCGACTGCAATTGAAATAAACATAAATTCTGCCGCTGCCGCTGCCTCTGCCACTGCTCAATTTTGCAGAGCAGCGTTCAAATCCGTACAAAGAATTTAGCAATAGGTAAACAAACACACACACACAAAACACACACACACAAAACACACACACACAAAACACACACACACAAAACACACACATACATGAGAAATGTCACTTTGCTTGCTGTAATTATGCTCGACTAAAATGTCGCAGCTGCCTTTGGCGCGAGTGAACACGCTCTCTCTCACTCTCCCTCCTGCTCACTCTCTCTTCCTTACAATTGCTCAATTGCATGTTTGTTATTTTCGTGTATATAGAGTATGTACCCCTACCCCTGGCCCGTGTCCCTTGTACTGTTCCATACCGTTAGCAGTGATGTGTGCCTTATGCCACGACTTCCGTGCACATTTCACCCCCAAAATAAAGCGAACCGAGACTGCAAGAAATAAACTTAAGTGCATTATGAGGCAGCGTCTGCCAGCTGTCTGCACCCTTAATGCCAGCTCGCTCTTTCTCTATCTATCTCCCTCCCTCTCTCTCTCTGACACTCCTCATTCCTCTAGCTGCTCAAGTAATTGAGTCAAATGTTATCTGCGCTGATGTCGCAACTATTTCAATTTGATGCAATGTTAAATTTATGAGAAGCACATTTGTTTTTTTATTTGCTTTTTATAGATTACACTAATTACACAAAACTACCCAGAATTGAACTGCACACCTAACTAACCTAATCGATAACTTTTCAATTATTCAACACACAAAAATTGCAACAGTAACAATTTTATGTCAATTGCTTAATCTTATTTTTTAAAACCTTCACTCGTCTCGGTTCTACTCAACGTGATTGATGTGGAGAGAGGGAAACTAAGAAAATAAATAAAATTTGCTTATGATCTGGAAGAATATCAATAACGTTTTGAGTTCGGCGCGCAACTCGACTCCTTGAAGACGTCTCAAATTGCATATTATTATATTTTGTGCTGCTTCAGCTTTATTCCGCGTCGTCACCTTATCAGCCCAGCCAACAGCGGCGTCTTTGGCTCTGTGTCATCATAAAGTAATATCGATAAAAAAAATAAACATGCCATGTACTAAAGAATAATATTTTAACGATGCAAAGCGACGCCAGCGAAATCAAAAACAAGCGCACAGACAGAGATAGTTACTACCAGCGACGCAGACGTTAACGTTGACGTCGACAACAGCAACCACAATGCTGCCACTGCGCAGCAGCAGCAATAGCAACAAGTCGCGCTGAAGTTCTTGTCGCTAGGTGTTTACCTTGTGTCAGTTGTCAATGCAGCGTGAAAAAAGTGACATCTAAAGTTGCACAGACATTTTACTGTTAACAGCGTGTGTTGTTGCGCTCCCTCTTTCCCTTCACTCTTTAAGCGCACACTATCTGCCTGTGTCTATTGACACATTGGCTTGTCTATTCTCTACCACCTCTATTTCCTCTCGCTCTTTCGTTTGCCCTGCGGTTGTTTTTGCATCGCAGCTGAAAGCTTTTGTATAGCATTTGCGCGCTGCTGCTTCGAGCTTTAATTCAATTGCTCTTTTTTCAACACTATTTAAATGGATGCTTAATAGCATTACAGCGCAATTATACAGCGAGTGCATAGCTGAATATAAATTATGCTAATGAACAGTGCTAATTCATTAACACTGTTCAAAAGGAAATCTCTTTTGGATTTGCCCGTGAATGCAATCCCCAGAAGCGAAAAGATCACTTTACAAAATCAACTCGTAATCTGCACTTTTTAGACGGTATTACTACAATTACATTTGTTGTTGCTCAAGATTTCGCGAAGACAAATACAAGTTTGCATCCTGTTGGGTAATCAATTGCAAACAGAATGCAGTCGGTAATAAAGATTCATTTACTTGTGCACTACTGGGTCTATTGAAAGAGAGAACATATAATAAAATTAAAAAGAGAGAGAGGCTAAGAGAGGGAGATTTCTATAGAAATTATAACTTTAAAATGTTCACATGAGAGTGTTCAAAGAGTCAACTTTGTCTTGCGGAAAGCGCTTAAGTGCGTTCGCTTATTAAGTCATAGCTAAAGCTAAAACAAAGTTCACAAGTACTTGACGCCCACCAAAGTATGCTACATGCTTTGTTGTTGCTGTTGTTGTTTGCGTTGTCTTCTTTGGCTGCCACATCCGCCACTGTGTGCATTGTAGTAATTTACTATCTTAGTCGTTTACACGAGGCACAGACACGCGCTTTTGTTTTAAAGAAAGAAAAAAAAGAGTTATAGAAAGAGTAAAAGAGAGAGAAAGAGTGCGAGAGAGACGCATATGGTTCACTTGAGGCGCATTGTTGCTTAAACTTGTGCTGAAAATCACACAATTTACAAGTGTTAAACAACAACAAAAGCTGCAACTGCACTGTTGCCTATTTGCCACAAGACAACAGCAGCAGCATCCACGGCAACAACAACAACAATAGCAACAAGTTAACAGTACAACGGCTTTTATATTAACAAGCGCATTCAGCGAAAGCAGCAACGAAAAACAGAAAAGTACAATTGCAAGTGCCTGACTAGAAGATACCCTGTTTTCAACTACTCCTTAATATAATCTATTTGAACTTATTCTCCATATTTTATGATATATGCTTATAAATTTGTATGCCAAATTTTATATTCATGGCCAGAAAGTTAATAGTTAAAAAATTATTTTCAAGGTATCTTTTTAATTCTGTTAACGAGGTTATTTATAAAAGTGGATTAATTTTAGATAATTATATAAAATAAAAAAGCTCTTTTATGCTAATAGGCAATCAACGTTATCCCCTCAAATATGTCTTCTTCGAACTATTTACCCTATTCACCATATTACAGGGTATAATAATAATGTTGACAATGACGCAAAACAAGCGAAAACATTGCATAAAATTCTGCGAGTGTGTGTGAAGGAGTTTGTGTGTGTGTGAGTATAAAATTTATGCTGTGGAATTTAATGCGTTGCAAGCTTCAAGAATGCGGCTTAAAACTCTTTTTCTTCAGCGTCATTTTAACTGCTTATCAGCAGTTTTGTGTTTGTGTTTGTGTGTTTATTCGATTGTGTTTGAGATTTTAATGCATTAACACTGCATGTGTGTGTTTGTGAGTGTGAGTGGATTATGTAACAAGACGCTGTATTTAAACAATGAGCGGCGCTTTTGATGTCCTTTGTCCTCGGTTGGTTGGCCAAAAGCAAACGCAGACAACACAGATTTTCGCAGCTTTTTCAAGCAATGCCAGTTTTGTAAGACTCTGCAAAAGCCAAAATATTTGAACAATTTGCGCCGCAGATTTGCTTTGCTGCTAACAGCCTTTTGCTTTACGGCACTTCCGTCCGCACTTTGCCCGCCTCCCACGTCTTTTCCAAGCAAACTGTCTAACTGTATATTCTTTTCTTTGCTTGCGTCTGCATATGGCACTTTCTATCTCACTCTTTCTCTCCCTCTCAGTCAGTCGCTTTATCAATTGTTATCTCGCTCGCACTGCGCTGCACTCGTTTAGCATCGTTAAGCTTTCCACTTTCCACTTTCTGCTTTTGTGTGTTCGCCAGCCACATTTTTCGTGCTAATATCGTTAAAATGTTATTACAACGTAGTTTTTGCCTTAAATTTTGTTGCACTTTGCACCTACCCCCACCTTCTTCCGCTCCATACTTTGCTCAAATGTGTGTTAGTGTTGCAAAATTATCGTTAGTTTTGTTTTTACCCGCACTGCCAGCTGGATTTTCGCTACATCGTGTAAAATTAATTGAATGTAGTTTCACAGCCAGTCAGCAGACCAGCTGGCCAACCCGTGTTGCCTTAAAATCGTTTTAAGAAGCGTCTAAGGGGAGGGTGGGGCAGGTTAGCGGAGGTTATTTAACGGCACAGTATGGGACAATGGGGCATACATATAATTTAGATGCCCGCCATGTTGGCAGCTACTTAAAAGCGACTTCGCCCCGTTGCTTTGTACGGCTTATAAACTGCTGCGGATGCTGCTGCTGCTGCTACTTCTGGGAAAATCGTGTTGGGGAAAACCTATTATATATTTATGAAGTTACGAAACGTTTAAAATATTGTTCAGCTGTGGAAATTCACCTTTGACCAGCACATGCTTAAAAGCTTAGCTTTTGTTTTGAGTTTCAAAATATTTGACTTGTGCAGGTTAATGCATAACACTAGTTAAATCCTGCATGTGATTAAAAGCATGTAGCTTATATATTGTTTCTACTAAAGTCTTTTTTCAAAAGACAATAATCAAGAATATACATATTTTTAAATTTTTAAAATATATTTTATTTTACTGAAAACAAACTAAAAATAACATAAAGCCTTGTTTTACACCTGAAACCAGAATATATTAGACTTGTTTTCTCTATGTATCTGCATTAAGTTAAATTATAGATGCCTTACTTCCAATCAGTACTCGATGTTGAGCATGATTATCTCAACATATTTTGATTTACAACATTGCGCACATCGAGCTGAAGTATTTACACAAAGCAAACCTGCAACCAAGCAGAAAACAAATATAACTTTTGACTCCTCCGGCCTTTTATGCTTAGTCGAATAAATATCCACGACAACAGATATGTTGGTTTATCTTATCGTTGGTTTGGTTTCTGATGTGATTAAATGCGCTGCAGCGCAATGGAATGCGTTGTTCATGCGAGTTTTCCTCGTTTTCTTTCGGCCACAAAAGGGTCAAAAGAATAAAAAGATAGAAAAAGAGAAAAAGTTAATCATGGAAAATATTTGCGTACGCTTTAAGTTTTTAGCTTTTTAAATTGCTTGCAGCGGTAAGCGTAGATTTTTCTTTTTTTTTTTCTTGATGTTTGCCTGGCTGACTAAAAAGTTTGCACACTCAAACACACCCCTTTCTCGGCCAACCCATACACAAAGCAACCACAACTATACGTTCAGAAACATAAATTATTTGTAGATAGTCGCAAGGCTGATGCCTGGAGTGAGTTGTGGCTCGGTTTAATAATGTTTTGCAAATATTTGCACGAATAAATTAAAGGCAAGCATATTTTACTCTTGCAAAATGAGTCAAGTTTATGGTTGGTAGATACATATATATTAGGCTCTGCCGGCTCAGCTCCATGCTGCACACAAGTCGACCTTGAGAATGTTGCCACTCCACACACTGCAATCATGATTAATATAGTTTATGCCTGAAGTCCCTCAAATTGCGTGGGTGCTTCTATTGGCCACGTGGGTGTCCAACGCGGCCCACTTAATTACAAGTGTCTTCATGAATTGGAAACGGGGATGCTTGGAAGCGGATATTATGTTTATTCATGGTCAGCAGAGTGAACGACTGACAAATACTCTAATATATGCAATAAATTTAAGTGAAATGCAGTATTAAAATGATCGCAAATTTGAAAAATAAATTATAAAGTCAAACTGATATCAAATAAATAAATTCTAAAATATGAAAATTCAAATTCAAATTTGGGTTACAAATAAAATATATACATTTCAAAGTAAGTAGTTAAGTAAATTCTAAAATTAAAAATAGATATAATAAATATGATATATATTTGACTTCAATTTTTGTTTAAGACTATCTTAACTGAAATCTATATTTAATTTCTAATTTTTTTTCATTAATTAAGCTTAGTAATTGATTTACTTTTTTAGAGAACACAGCTTGAAGTTCGTTTTTTTTACTTTATAGTTTATAAATTATTTTTTTTTTGACTAAATAAGCAAAGTCTAAAAAGATAAAGTCTACTTGCTACAGTTAAATATTTTAAAGTTTGTTCTTAAGCAAAATAAAATTAAAGATTTTATTCAAAATAAAAATAAATAAGATTTTTATAATAAATACATTTTATAACTTGATTGAAATTGTGAGTTTTTTTTTTATAAATTTAATACTTATAAATTATGTTCCAATATTATATAATTTATATTATCTTCTTTCTATTCAATGCAGCATTTCACAAAAAAATTAAAAAAAAGCACATTAATAACGAGCTGTGCATTAGAAAATGAAAATTATTTTTAAAGGAGCCGGCAAGCGTGGCATTTTCCTCTTGCTTTTCAGCTTTTCTTATCAGCGATGAAAAGTGAACTATTACCCGAAAGTCGCTCAACTGAAACGTGGCGTGTGGCAGGCAGCAACACGTAAACTCGACCACTGCCCTATAAATATAAATATATATGTATATATATGCAATATCTCTCTACATGCCTAGCTCTCCGTGTCCGTGTGGGCGCCTCGAAGCGTAGCCGAAGGCAACAGACGGCAGCAGGCGTGAGGGGCATGCAGCACAGGACACGCGTCCTGTGAGCGAGTTTAGTTTCGGCGTGGGGGTAGGTGGCATAATTTTGTTGCTGCCGCTGATGTTGTTGGTCGCCTTTTCTTGGCTTGGCTTAAAGTTAAAGGAAATTATAAATGCTCAGCCCGGCAGCTGGGACCTTAAACTTCTTTTACTTTGTGGACTTCATAGTTGACTGGACAGAAAAAAAAACTATTCAATTGCGAGGCAGGCGTTTTCTTAGTGGCTTATCTGGCCGGAAATAAGAAGGCCTTCGATGCCACTGACAGTTGCACGGGGGGTCCCCAAAAAACACAGAGATGCAAATGTGCCGCTTATCAGCCATCATCGAGCTTTTGTCCCAAACAAACACTTCAACACTTTTATCTATTGCGCTTGTGTTGAATGTGTTTATCTTTTTGGGCCCGCAGCTTTTGCGGCATTTATTGAATTGCTTCAACGCATTTTTGGCCCTTTCATCAATCAAAAGTGCGTAAAATCAAAATTGTATGCCTCATTGAAAGTTGTGGCACGCCTCAGCGCGTCCTCAACGCCAGACCGATAAGAGCACATTTAAGCCCAATAAACATTGAGGTATATGTTAAAAACCGCAACGTAACAAAAATATAAATTTTAATAACCTGCACAGCGAGAAACATTCAACATTTGAAAACATATGTTTCAATTGGATTGTTGAGAAAAGAAAATATTAAATTTAAGCAAAGCAGTGAACATAAAAATTCGATTTAAGCTGTTTAATTTTAAATTTGAATGAATTTTAAATATTAAATGGAAATAAATTGAAATTAAACTTAAAATAAATTCTATAATGAATATTAAGAATATTTTTACTTTGCTATATAAAGTAAATCATTATTTAATGATTGTATTAATTTTCGTATACTAATATTAATATTAAATCTGTACAGTAAATTCTACGTGTTCCTTTTTTTAATTTATTGGTATTAAAATTTTAAAACTCTTAGGCTTAGATGATGCATTAAATGTGAATTTTAATTTAGTTTGACTATTTAAATTATTAAATTCTTTCAAGGAACTATAGCTAGAGTAACTAAAAATATTTTTTTATACTCATCAGATATATATATGTATAACTGATAATTATTTTGCTATATTTGATGCTTGAAACAAGAATATTTAATTTTAATTTAATTTCATTTAGTTTTCTTTTTTTTTTATCTGTGTAACTAGAGATATATTTCTATACTCTTCAGATATTTTTATATATGTGATCATTTTATTTCCCAAGAACATTTATTACTAAGTTTTAATTTGCTTGTTTTCTAGCCGTGTTTAAGCTCAAAGATACAGCTACAAATGTCCGGCACAGCAAATGGCAACCACGCAGCTGAGCTATGATGAGTTGATGGTGCCTGACTAAAGCCGCAAGTCAGTTGCACAACATTACATGCCCCAATCTGCTGTCCACTTAACGCCCCTCCACCCCCTTCCATGACAGTTGAAGCGTTGCTTGGCATTAAAATTGCAGGAGCTTGAAGTTGATTTGAATGTGGCCAGCGTCCAGTTGCCAAGTGGGTCACATAGGCGCGACCTGGATGCGTGTGTGTGTGTGTTTTTGGGTTGGTTGGGTGAATGAGTTGATGTGATGAAAATTATATCACCTGGTTGGAGCCGAGACCACATGCTCGTATTCCCAGGCTGAGTAGCTGTTATTGTCGAAGTGGGCTGTGTCACGGAAAAGCTTATATTTTGTGCCTCCCAAAAAGAGGCTCAGCTCAACAAGCGGTGAGCTCTGGGCATCGATAAGCCTTGACATGGAGCTGATACCAAAAAGTAACGGTTATTTCTATGTGTAAGTGTGTGTGTTTTTTTTTATATTTTGAGCCATAGTTTCCACCACTTTGAGTATGCAGCACTCTTTTCTTTTTCAACCCCTCGCGCTGCGGAAATCAACGCACGGCAGATGTGCGAGGACGCCAGGACACGCTCTGCGGCGCAGGACACACATAAATATATTTATATATATATATATATATATACATATACATATGAGTGTGTCTTATGCCACATGCGGGACGCACTCTCCCTCTCCCTGCATTCGACTGATGGTAGATCAACCCTAGAGCAAAATATGTTCGTTGTTTAATTACAAAAGACAACAGCGCAGAATTTCACCCATGTTCATATTGTAATCATTTTGTTGTTGGTTGTTAATATTATTATTGTTGTTGTTGTTGTTTTTGTTTTCAGTGTTGTTGTTTCACGTTCAGTAAGCTTACATAATTCATATGCTGAGCATATCCTTGATGCAATACTCGAGATATTTTTTACTGTTTGCATTAAACTGTTTTATATTTTCTGTTTGATTAGCTAGTTTTTCTTAGCAGAAATATTATACCATATTTACATATATATAATTTGTTTGGTTTCTCAATTTCACAAATTTCAAACTGTGGTTAAACTAACAATTTTTGGGAGACCTTTTAAGGTAATTAATAATTAACAAACAATCGAAACAATTTGTTAAAATATTAAAATTAATTTCTGCTGTAGATTTAAACATTCCAAGAAGAATGTTTTGCAGTCAAAAAATAAAGAACAGACAGTATAGAAAACTGTATAACGAGATATTAATTATAACAATTAAAAAAAGTCTAAGATAATTTACTATATAAAAAACACAATACAAACTTAAATAGTGACGAATAAAATGTGATATATGAGAAAAGTAAAAATATTAAAATAATATATCGTTATAAATAAAGTTATAATTAAAATAAAATCTTCATAAATTATATTACACATTTCATAATATATCCAATATAAAACTGAAAGAGTAAAGTAAATAATAATTTTGTTGTATTCTTATTTAATGTGGGTTTCTTTTGCAATACAGCAAACAATACTATTTGTGAATAAAGAATTTAATGCAATGTAAAGAATTTCATTTGAAGATGTAGTTTGACTGGCATTTCAGTAAATTGCATTTAAATAATGGAACAATAGTTTTTATTTGTGGCGAGTCACTTACAATTTGCAATCAAGACTCAATTTATCGAATTTGCCAGCAAAGTAAGCAAATCAATTGAAATATTCTTCAACTGCTGAGCAGAAAATTGCATTTAGTATTTATAGATTTTTGTGCTTTTTGATCTAGGCATATTTTTGTAGTGTTTGCTATTTTACAAGCTAAGCAAAATATTTGATGATGTGTAAATCGCTTTGAATATATAATATAATGTAGCTGGGAGCAAAGGAAAGTCTTAAAGATTTTGGTGAATTTCAACAATTATTTGAATAGTTTTTTGGTAGTGTTAAGAGAGTTGGCCAGATGGACTTATTCATTCATCCATTCGCACAGTTCTCATTCATTGGTCATGCAAATCCTTGGCACACAAATTTACACCTCGGTTGCAGTTTGCAAAGCCCTCGGATAATCCGCATTAGTTGCACAATGCAGATGGCCAGATGAAGTAAATTGCCAGGGCTTAGTTGCAAGACGGTCAGACAGACAGACAGTCAGAAAGGCTGTCAGCCAGCCAGCCAGTTGGTTAGTTTGAGTTAGTTAGACGACCTGGGTTGGCTCGGTTAGACCCGGACATCGACATAGAGATTGGGAACAGGGAACACGAAGCTACGCAAATTGAATCGTGTTTTGTCAGGCATTTCATTTTGACATTTGTCAAATGTCCAAATGCTAACCTCAATGGCAAGTGAACTCCAACTGCTGGCGTCGCATTCAATAAAATATGTATTGCATATTGCAATTTTAATTTCTCAATTCATTTTATGTTGCCCGTTGTTTCCCCCATTTTCCCCCATCATGCCTTACTATATATACACACACACATATATATTCGTGAATTGTACAACAAATTGCAGCCACAGGAGTGCCACAAATAACAAATTGCTTGTCATTGGCATCGCTGGTCAACATAGACCAATGCAGCCAGTCCAGGGTGCTGCCCCTGTTGCCCCTGCTGCCCCATCTTGCGTTGCATGCGTTTTGCATTTACAATTTCAATCTTTACTGCACAGAATTTCTTGGAATAGTTTTGTTTAGGCACAGTGGGGCAAACGCTCTGATTATTATGCGAAATAAGTTAAATCAAAAACTATTGTATGAAATGTGCCTAAGACAAATTTTGAATTATTTGAAAAACTTGGCCTGAAATGTGTCTAAGACAAATACTGAGATAAGCCCATGATTTTATTTCTATATATATATATATATATATATTTATATACACTGATCAGTTTATGATTAAAAAAAGCAACAGAATTGATATTATTAATTATTGATAATCAATTATTATTATTAATAAAGGAGAACGATTTATTTTGTGACCAGATTAAATGCAATTAACATTATAAATTGCAATATATATTGCAACATCGATTGCTACTCTGCATTTATGCCCAAGGCTCTGACCATTTCGGGCACCTTGCGTCTTTGCAGTTTGTCGTTGGAGGTTTTGGGCAACTCATTCACAAAGTAAATCCCGCCTCGTATGTGGTAGGCATTACTCAGAAAGCGTTCCACATTGCTCCGCACATCTTTCGCTGCCAGCTGTTTACCCTCGGAATCCGAGGTGCGCACCACGGCACAGGCAGTCAGATTGCTGGAGATTTGGTCAGGCACACCGAAGACGCATGCCTCCCTGACGCCGGGCAGCCGTAGAATGAGCTCCTCGATTTGCTGCGGATAGATCTGAAAGTTGTTGTACTTGAAGACATCCGTGTCCCGAGTCTGTATGTAAATATAACCCTCGCTATCCAAATATCCAATATCGCCGGTGCGCAGCCACTGTCCGTCTTCGCTCAAGGCTCGCTTTGTGGCTTCCGGATTGCGATAGTATCCCTGCCATTTGTTGCGCATTCGCACATAAATGATGCCCACCTCGCAAATGCCCAGCGGCATTCTGAGCTTGTCCAGCACCCGCAGTTCCACATTGCGCATCACCTTGCCCTCGCTGCCCAGCGGCCCGCCCAGATTCTTGCTCAAACCTCCCACCTCGGACAGCCCGTAACCCACCACGAATCTCATCTTCCCAATTATCTCGTACATGCGACGGGAGACCGCCTTGCACACCTTCGAGCCGGCGCCAATTACCACTTGAACCGACTGCAGTTGAGCTTGAATCTTCGGCAGATCATTCTGGCACTTGGAGAGAAGTGAAATCTGATGCGACGCCAGAAACAGAAAGGTCACCTCATGGCGAGAGACAACCTCCAACATGTATTCCACGGTGTAGACACGATTTGTAATTATGCGCTTGCAACCGTTGAGCAAACACGCCAGCAACATTATCGTTCCAGAGATCCAGTAGAGCGGACTGAATGAGAGCACCACAGTGTTCCTCGTGTAGGAATTGGGACTGCACATCAATGGAACATTAATAGGAGATGGGAAATGAATAATAGAGCCATTGGGCTAAGTGTTTTCTCTTACTTCTTGCAGTTGCAGATAAGACTCCGATGGGAGCGGGTTACCCCCTTCGGCATTCCAGTGGTGCCCGACGAGCACACAATGAATGCAGTGTGATCGCCATTCAGCTTGGGGCAGGGTACATATCTAAATGGGAAATATGAGATTATTGAGATATATAAAAAGTATCAGATAACTATATGTATTCATATAGAGGATCAGCCTTTATATCTTTCTATTTATTTTTCTATCATCTAATGACTTCACTCAAAAAAATATCATCAATCTTTTATTCATCTATAAATCAATCAATTTATTTTATGGTCTGTTGTCTTTTCTCATCTATAAATCCATCTATTTATTTTTCTTTACCCAAAATACCATCAATCTTCTATTCATTGTATGTATGTATAAAAATAAATAGATGGATTAATAATCTATTTATTTTTGTACATATTTTTTTAAAATATCCTGTTAAACTTATAAATATTTAAAACAAGTATTCCCGTTTATTTTACCAAAAATATCACCAATCTTCTATTGATCTATTTATTTTATGGTCTATCCATATATTTTTGTTATAATAACTTTACCCAAAATATCTTGTAAAACCTATAACAAGAACTTCCGTTTGCCCAAAATATCTAAAAAACTTTTAACATCTTAAAACAAGAACTTCAGTTTTGATCATTTGTTATATCTTTTAGTTAAAGTAACCCGATCTTATTCTTGAAAATATATGCTTAAATGCAACTGCTTTATCAATCGATAGATTCTGTGGAAACTATAATTTATGTTGATCCGATCTCTCATGCGGATATATATATAGATATATCTTATAATTTATTTAAATTGGAAGAATCTTCTGGCAATTCCCTAAGAACTTACTGAACTGGTTCAATGCTTTGATTCTCGCGCAAGAGCTCGATAATGTCGGGGACGCCGTCAATGTGACCATTCACCAGGTAGATTAGAGCAGGTGTGACCAGCTGCTCGTTGACAGCTTTGATGATCGCATAGTTCTCCACATCGCATATGATCAATTTGGGTTCGGTTATATCGTACATATATTTAACAGTCGCTGAAATAAAATTAAATTGATTATTTCCATTTATTTGAGGTGTGAAATTCGCACCATAATCGAAATCCGGATGCAGTGGATTGATGGGCGTGCCGCAGAGCATGGCGGCAATGGTGACGCCCGTCAGATAGCTGGTATTGTTGGCCGATATGCCGATGACGTCACCGCATTGCAGTCCAAGCCGCCTGAAGGCGCGCTCAATGATCAGACCCTGTTGGGCCAACTGGCCACCATTTAGCTCCATTCCCGTTATGTCGCAATGCTGCAGCACCTTGTCCGAATTCAGATTGAGCACACGCATCGTGATCTCACCCAATGTCATTTCGGGCCCATAGAACTCCTTGCCCCGAGGCCCCATCCAGGTGCGAGTGGCGCCATCGTAGTGCACATTGTAGGATTCACAGCCGTTCATCTTGATTACTCCAAGAACGCTCTTCAACTAAGTGTTTTATTGCGTCTTCCAATGTTTTTATACATGTCGTAAATAGGAAACACAATCCCAACTTGCTAATTGACCCAACACGTTGGTATTTTTTTGCCTTTGTTTTTGTTAACTTTTATTTTTCTTGCAATGGGTGGGTTGGCATCTGGAGCAGTCTCAGATTGCCAGCTGTTTTTGGGAACCAGTTGGGCTAAAACATAAAACCACTGTCTTCGATGTGATCCACTGAGGCCTTGAGAGAAAAAGCAAGAAAAATGATAACTGATAAATATGTAAAGTTATATAAGTAAACATTGAGTTAGGCCAATCTGAGCCATGTTTTAAATAGAAAAACCTTTCTCAGAAAAGTTGTTTAATTTCAAGTTTGATTCTAAATAACTGTACATTTCGTATAATAACTATACTATTTGTATTTAAATTGTTATTAATTTAACATATACTTAGTAAGAAATATAATTTAAATACTTACATTTTGGTGTTGTTCAACAGGCTACGATGGGATCGCGTGATTCCCTTGGGTAAGTCGTTGGTGCCGGATGAGGTAATGATGAAAGCCGTGTCATCTCCCCTCAAATAGGGGCAGGCAAATCTTTTAAGGGGTAGTTTAAGATGAGTTTCTTTTTTTTAATTATGTATAAATATTACTTACAGCGTTTTGGGATCGTAGCCAGCGGCGCTGTTCTCAAGCAAAACTTGAATATTTCGCACCCCTGGCAAACTGCCGCTGAGCAAAATAAATTCGGTTTTGAATTTTATGCCTTTTTTGACGGTGGCCAATTTCTCATAGTTGTTCATATCGCAAAAGATGATTTTCGGCTTGGTGATCTCGTACATATAGGCAACCGTTTCTGCATGGAGAGGGGAGAGAGACGGATGCTTGAACCAACCTGATTGGAGATTTGTTTGTAGAGCAGCCTACCTTTGTCGAAATCCGGATGCAACGGATTGATGGGCGTGCCACTTAGCAGTGCTGCAATGACCACCTCTGTGAGATAAGTTGTGTTGCTGGCAGAGATGCCAACTAC
Source organism: Drosophila dives (assembly GCA_035042365.1). NCBI lineage: Eukaryota > Metazoa > Arthropoda > Insecta > Diptera > Drosophilidae > Drosophila > Drosophila dives. Next base: position 5,479,846 of record JAWNLJ010000133.1, on the reverse strand, counting down.
ATCGCCTCGTTGTAGTTTCAGGTACTCAAAGACATGCGCCAAACGACGACTCTGCTCGTAGAGCTGAGCTCCAGTTAGACACTCGCCAGTGGGATCGAGCACCTGCATCACGGAGTCGGCATGTAACTTTAGTAAAAGCAGCGCCACCTCACCCAAGGTCATGTCGGGTCCATAGTACTCCTTGTCTTCTGGGCCCGACCAGATCTTTGCAACTGCATCAAAAGTTGTGGAAGGCATGTTACTCCAATAAACCAACTAACTAACTGAACAACAAACTCTATATGTGGCCCATATTTATATAGTAGTCTGACTGGGTCGGAACTTGAAGTGACATCTGCTAATTGTCTAAACACGTTTAAACTACAAGCCAGCAGATCTGTCCAAGATTTTGTTTTAATAATAAACAAAGCTTCATTAATTGTGGGCTATTTTTAGTTTAACAGAATTTGACGCTTTAGATTATTATTATTTCCATTGAAACTATTATTAATAGAAATTATACATTTAAATTTTATCTCTAAATTGAATTAGGAAATTTATTGAATACTGTGTCGGATCAGTTCAAGATAATATTTCAATAACAGATGATTTATTTATTTATTTATTTTCTGTTTAGCAGAACTGGATAATTTATATTATTGTTATTTTTATAAAAATTAATTTTTATTAAGAATAATACATTTACTATGTCCATTTTCGAGTCGACTATTGTTTTTCCAGTTTAGCTACATCAAAAAATTTTGTGATATTTTCTCAGATAACACACAATCCCAAAAAAAATACTGGCTTTTCCTTTAAATTATAATTTTTACTTTCGTCTTATATCTTAAATTCAATAGAAATCTTAAACTAATTTAAAGATATTTGTAGTGATTTTGTTATTTACCTGAAAACTTTCAATATACCACACAATTTCTCATTACCACTGTGCAACTGCCTTTTGATTGCATAATTTTGACGATTAAGCAGTTTGATCTGCACTGTCTGTGTTGCAGTGTTGCATGCGACTGATTGAGCTCTTGCCGAGGACGACGCACATTGGAGGGGCCAGCCAGTGGCATCCATCCTTGATGCGTGCACGATTCATTCCCGTGCTTGGTTAGGAAATCAAGCGTGTGCTTCAGGACATGCTGCACAGTCACAGTTACAGTTACTGTCTCAACTTAACATGCAGGCAGCGACTCCACCTCAATGACCCCTTCTCTTGCACTCCTGCACCGACCTCCTATACCACGCAAACTGGAATGGGGCCAAAGTTATTCAGTGGATGCACGGGTAAAATTGGATGCACCTTTGTCGTCAGCCAGCTCCAAGGATGGATTGTTGAGTAGGGTTGAGGCTGCGACTAGTTGCCTTTAGATATGGACTCTGCTTAGAAGCTTATCAATTTCAAATATTAGGCAGTTGAATATTTAAATCAAAACATTTTCAGCACGAATTTGCAACACCAAAAATTAGGTTTTTTTTTATGTATTTAAAATATTGTATTTATATTCTCTGCTTTTCATTCAAATATTATGAAGGGATTTTTATGGTTAAATACGCAATTAGTGGAAATAAAAATGATGTATTTAGATAGCTTAAATTTAGCTATTTTTATCCTTTGCTTTTCATTCACGTAATAAATTAAATATCTAGTGATTTTTATTGTTAAATTTATAATTAGTATAAACTAAAAAGTATATAAAAAGGAAATTGAAAAAAGTTCTAATAAAAAAACAGTTAAAATGCAATTGACTCGAAATGTAATAAAAGATGGCATTTTCAAGCCAAAACACTGAAAATTATTTAGATAAAAAATCATGCCTAAGAATGTAGAATTTATGCAAACTAGAAAGAAACAGAAATTAATAAAATATTTGATTTTTATTATTATATTTATAAAACTTCTAATGAGTTAGTTAGGAATAACTTTTAGCAGTGTCAACCAACTCATTTGTTTTGCAGCAAAAAGGAAGTAAGAAACATGTTTTCAGGAATGTGACAGTCACTGTGACAGTGAAGGTGACTGTGACAGTGACTGGGAGACAGGAGCAGACATTTGTCACTCTCAACACTGGTGAGCAGGTGCGCAGTGGAAAATGAATTTGCATTTAAGTTGGCCAAAGTTAATGTATTGATTTTGCAAGTTGCGGCAAAGACTTAAATTCTGCACCGTGTTTTGGTCAACAACAAAACTAAGTTAATTAATTACCCGGCCCGCTAAATGTGTGTACAACTTATATGAAGAGCTGCAACAAAGGGAGCTGAAATTTCTGCAAGAACAAAAGGTAATAAAACTTAGGCAACAACTTTGGTATTGGCTTTTGATGAGGTCGTTAAACAGTCAAGCAAAATGGCAAACCACAAAGGACAACAAGGAGATTTCTCAATTCTGTCTGAAATCTCAGCAATTAAGTGCTAGAAATTCTCACCAGACTTTGGACACAAAAATATCCAGTGAAATGCGACAAAAGTTTGTGAAAGGCCGCCAAAAGCGGCTGCAGCGGTCTTTCTCTGTCTTTCTCTCTCTCTCTCTCTCTATCTCTCTGGCTCTCTCGGTCCTTGTCTTGCTTGAAATGTAATCAGGCTCAACATTATAATTAACCGCAAATGCAGTTGTGCCCGCGATTCCTTCGTGCTGAAATGCGACCTGCTCGAGTCCAGCCGCTGGGTAATATGTTGTCAGTGACCCCGCTCTCAGTTCCTAGGACCCAGCATTCCACCCCCCCCCCCACCCACACCTCCCTCAACTGCTATTAAAACTTTTACGACAAGTAGGCGAAAAAATTACTTAATTAAAATGATTGACTAACAGAAAACTTTGTGCGAAATCATTTCTGTTTTTTTTTTTTTTGCCGCCTGTCGCTGCGCCGGATACTCCTAACTAGCAGTAATACTTTTCCGGAACAATAGTTCTTTCCGCTTGGGGCTCATTCTTTAATACGCTGATCAGATCTACAAAAAGAGTATGTTGAATTTGAACTCGCAGCATGAAAATGAAAACTAGAAACTGTAAACCTTAATTAAATGGAAAATTTTGTATATCTGAGTGGTTATATAAATCTTGGGTTATTTGAAGTGAAAGCTAGAAACTTTAAACTTTAATTAAACATACAACTTTGTATAACTGAATGTATAAATAAGTATTGGACTATTTAAAAAGAAAACTGGAAAGTTGAAGCCTTAGTTAAATAAACCATTTTGTATATCTGAATGTATTTAAAATTCTTGGATTATTTGAAATAAAAATACAATGCTTTATTTCTGAATGTATATACAAATCTTGGATCACTTTTGCAATTTCAGGCAAACAGAAAAGTGAAACATATTTTTCATTTTTTTCAATTCCAAATAGAAAGCATAAAGGATACATTTTATTTCTAATTTAATTGAATGGTAAAGCTTGAATGGCATATTTAATTATAAAATAAAGTCAACCAAAAAAATAAAAAAAAATTAAATGCATTTTTAAAATGTTGTATTTTTCTACTGCATTAAATAAATAGATATAAAATATTTATTTGCCACAGTTTAAAGCCTTTTTAAGAGTCGATTATATTTTTAATAAAAATATGCAAAAGATATGAAAGAATCAGAGTATTAAGCAGTCGATTAAATCTGACAGCAACGTTTTGAAGAGTTTTTTCTCTTTCGCTTTTTCTCTGTTTCTGTCTCTTTTCCACGCATATTTATTGTTTGTCTTTGGCCGAAAGCTATGAAATTCGTTGGAGAAGTGCGCGGACAAACATGCTCCTAGTCTGCGGTTTGCTGGTTTGTTCGTGCAGGCTGCGGAGTCATGGCTGGAGTCCATCAGCTTAGATATCTGGAGCGGAGACGCACAGGCATCTTGTTGTTCTTCTAACAAATTAACGAGCGCCTGAAGTGTTCTTGTGCGGTTTCCTCTGCTACTTCTGCTCGTTTTTCGCTTCACATTTTGAGTTATTTTTTATATTTTTCTATTTTTTGTTGTTGACCTTCCACTGTGCGGGCAGAAACTTCGAAGTGTTAATGAATTGCAATGGAGTGAGCGTGGCATGAAATAGTCTGGGGCTGGGGTGGTCAGCTGCTGCTCCAGGGTGTTGTGGTTTAATGACCGTTTGGTTTCTGTGGTTAATTTTGCAGCGTGTAATTGAAATTATAATTTAATTCAATTTGCTACGTTCGCAGCCAACCCTTCTCGCAGAAGACAGAAAGGGGAATAACGGGGGCTAAGGTGTACTACTAAAGGTAAAAGGTAATAGTCTCTTTGGAGCATAATCCTCTTACTTCTCTTTTTGGTTTTAATCGCTTAAGTGCATGATTTTAATTGCGAGAAAGCACTGCATTTTAATCTGTTTATCATTTATCTCAAGAATGGACTGGTGTAAAAACTTATTGCCTTTGATTATGAGCACTTGAAATTAATTAGTTATTATTAGTTACTTATTGGTTCCAGACGCTGTTATTAGAAATAAGATATAATATTATAGAGTAAATATTTAATTTTTAGATTGAAATATATTTGCACTGCCCTGGACTCTCTAAATTCTTTAATATTTCTTAATTAGACCTAGTAATGATAAGTAACTTATTGGTCTCAGAGACTGTTAGACTGTGGTACTAAAACTGCAATAATATAATAATAATATATCATAAATATAAATAAATATAATATATATTTGTGTATAGACTCCCCTGGGCTATATAGTTTCTTACACTTATTCTCGATAAGTAATTTATTGGTTAAAACTGAATTAACATTATAATATTATTATGATAAGTAACTTATTGGTCTCATAGGCTGTTAGACAGGGTTATTACAACTGAACTAATATTATATATATAATATATTTTAAGTGGAATATATAAGGTCTACCCTGGACTCTCTAATTTCGATAGTTGCTTAATTAGAGTTGAAAAGTTATGATAAATAACTTATTGGTTCCAAACACTGTTAGACTGTTATACTAAAATTGAATTAATATTATAATAATATAATATAAATATAAATATAATATTAATAATTATAATATATATTTTTATAACGAGTATTCGGGTCTATATAATTTGATAAAAGTTTCTCTCATTAAATTTCGATAAGTAACTTATTGGTTCCAGAGGCTGTTAGACTGGGACATTTAAACTGAATTAATATTAAAATATTATTTAGTAAATATATTTTTAATGGAACATATATGGACTGCTCTGGACAGTCCTAATAAACGCTTTTTTTTTTAAATGTGTGTTGAATAGATGTCGTTTAAGATATGTTTGTTTCGGATGGGAATTACATAAATAAAATAGAAATATCTTCTTCTGCTGCTGTTATTACGGGGATTTGAGTAAAGTTTTCTCAATTTGCTGCGATTCATTTGCATTTTATTCAACATTTGCTTTGATATTGCAATTTTTGCGGAATCCGCATTGGTGTCATCGTAAAAAAGCAAAAAATAAAAAAAAGAAAACGTGCAGAAAAATGTAAGAAAAACGTTGAAATAAGAAGGAAAAAAATCGCGATAGTTTAGCTTTCTGTGGCAGGCGACGAATGCAAACAAATAATTTTTTTTCCTTTTCATTTGCAGAATGCTGCGCGCTGTGTGAAATCTCTTTGAAAATGCTGCACTTGGCATCTCGTCCTTGATGCTTGTATTGTGCACCGTTCAGCTTGTTGCTGCTAAGTTGGTGTTGCACTGGCATTTGGCTATTAATATGCAAAGTGCGGATATGCAACTGAAGTTGAGCAGCGATTTGTTGCGCTCTATTGCCAGTTCGCTGTGTGCCAGGCAAATATTGAAACGCCAGCCACGTGCCACAGTTGGTAGCAACAGCAGCAGCAGCAGCAGCAGTAGCAAAAGCATAAATGCAAATACTTATTTGCAGTTCATTAAGTTGTGTGCGGGTGTCAGATCATCACAAGAACGAGAAATGTTCCACTGCCTCTAATCGCATTGCGATCGGAGCCACTTACAGCTTATAGCCACAAGCCCACATGTGAACGAACATTGCATTTCAATTAGCCCCAAAATAACTGACCCGCAGCAGCAAAAAAAAAATTAAAAATGAAACTGAAACTGGCAAGAAGTTGCACTTGCGGCACCTTGGCGCACGAATGCCACATGTTAGATGTGCGTCAGTCGAGAGTGATCGACTAGCATATACCATATAAGCAATGACTGTGCTAAAATTGTGATAAAGTATTGATCTGTTTAAGATATTCATATTACAGTTAAACATTTTTAAGATTTAAATGTTCATTGGTTGATCTTAAAAAATGGAATACTATAGGTTTATTTAATCTCTGAGTATCTATTGTAAATTGAGTTTTTTTTTCGAACCAACAACGACGGGATTTCAATTGAGAAATCTTTCCCGTTGTTGCAAATTGCAGCAAGTGTTTTTTTTAAAGCCTTTTAATTGAATATATATATAAATATTGTTGCACTTGATGTGCACAATTTGATGTTACCTCTTAGATGCATTTTTAAGGGGTACACATTTCAGTTGTCCCCGTATAATTGGACACATGTGCGGCACAGTCAGCGACTAGCTGGAGTCAGGCTAGGCGAGTCGTGTCCGCTAGGCAGGGTCAAATGACAAGCGCGTGGCAGGCAGCCACGCGACCTGCGGGCGGACAGCTGACTTGCCTCACTGCGCCTGCCTTCGTTTTAGCCAACCTGTTGATGTGCACGTGCAGCTGTGGCACATGCTGCAATTGCCTTTGGCTTAATCCCTTTCGCTTTAGCCAGAGGATTGACTAGGTGTGAAAATGCAATGAACCCAAATATGCAAAACTCTTTCACGAGCCGCACATTGCTCGCATCCTTGCCACGCGTACACACACACACACGCACATACAGATACGCCTCTTTGCCGTTAGCAGAAAGCAGCACTCAATAAAAATTCAATATGCCTGTCACTTTTCACTATATATTCCACATAGCTCGGGGCACAGAATGCATGGTATTTTGCCCATAACTTGCAAAGGAGCTGTGCGTACAATGGGATGCCTTAGCAAAAACAATTTGCTGTGATAATATTCCAGTGCAGACTTATGGCATGTGTAGTCTTAAGCAGGATGCACCATTGTTTGCACTGGTCGCAGCTCAGATGCGTACTTGGACCTGGCCAAATCCATAAAATCCAAACGCACTAATTTGTGGCTCGCGTGTTTGACCGGGATTGCTAATAGGATTGCAGCGGGTTGGACATCATCAATGAAGCAGATCATGAATGGACGACTAAGGGGCGCACACGTGGACGGACTGCATCCTAATCTGTGCTTCGTTGCGAGCGTTTTGCTAACGGTTTGCCCAGCTTACATTCGCATTTGCATTTGCATTTGAATGCATTTTTAATTATACAATGCTTCGCTTCCTGTTCCTGTGCTCTGCTCTAGTGCTCCTTCTCTATCTCTCTCTTTCTCTCTCTCTCTCTCTCTGTCTCTGTCTCTCTTTCTCACTCACTGTGTGTGTGTGTGTGTGTGTCCTGTGCCGTTCGTTATCCTTATGTTTTATGCATGCGACGCCTGTCGCACTCTTGGCCATTGCGCGTTAACCGTTACCTTTGCACCCGCTGCAATTGTCCTGTTATCCCGTTGTCCTGCACCTCCTGCTGATATTGTTATCTCTCGTTGACCTGCTTCCTTCCGTTTGTGTCGCCAACCCGATTGCCTTTGCAAATGCATGCAAATTTAAACACTGATTTCTGGGTATTCAATTGACATACAATTTTCCACTGAGTAACGGTCGCAAAAAAAAAAAAACGAAGGAAAACACAACCCGCATTCCACTCACTGATTTATTCTGCTTATCCCGGCAACTTGACATGCATATTCATAGCCTGGCCGGAAAGCTGTAGGTGAAATTGCAAGCGTTAATCAAAGCACTAATGAAAGTAAATTTCAATAGCTCAACCCACAACTACTCACTCAATTTGTAACGGCTATATCGTCCCTCTCTCTGTACCGTTATATATAATAAGTAAGAATGCTGTAGTCGAGTAATCTCGTCCACGTTATACCCTAAACAAAGCAGTTAAATATATTATAATTTTACTGACAAATTTCCCTTTTTCAAGTTTTGCACCCATATATCAGCAAGCTAAGTCATTTCTTATAGCAAGAATCGGGCACTGAAGAGTAAAAAAAACCAATGCAACGCATATTATTATTCATAAGCCCGAACTGATCCCTAATTGGCTTCATGGAATACATGCATACACATATACATACATACACGAAATTTTAGGTTACGGGGTTCTACAGAATGCACACAAAAACTAACTGAAGCTCGCAACGATTATCATGCCATCTCTTTCTTACATGCATACATGCTATCACATATATATGCATAAAGAAAATGCTAGCGGCTGCTGGTAGAAATGAGATTAATATGGGAATATACTTTTGAGCTTAACTTGGGTGTTTCTTAGCTGAAATTTGGGCAGTTGGTCAATATCATGCATATGCATTTTATGTGCTAATTAAATTATTGTAATTTATTGCTATCCAAAATCTAATGTATCGATAATTGAGTAACGGAGGCAGTTATCGATAAAATAAAGCAAACATGATCTGCGCGGATATACAAGAACATATATTCCGAATTTCATAAAGACAGACGGACAGATGTTTCATTCTGCATGTTACATTCAATTGCGCAAAACCATTATACCCTTTTACCCATTTTCAATGGCTTCAGGGTATAAAAATACCCAACAAACTTCGCTAATTACATCGAAAGAGCAAATTTGCTTCATGCAGCCGGTTGAGTATCAAAGAAAGAAATAAATTACTATTTGCCAGATGAACATACTTACGCACATGAGAGTGCTCATATTTACTCATTTGTAGACTCATATATATATACATATGCATATATATATATATGTACAAACGCTCAAATGCACTAAATGCTACTGAGCTTCATCTGAGTTTCGGTTGAGGTGAGTCCCAGTAATAATTTGTTACGGACAAGGACATTCGGCATAAGCATAGCAAAATGCGCGATTATTCGTAAAATTTGTTGTTACGCTATAAGATTTGCAAAAAAATTGCAAAAGCTTCAAATAATTGTTTGGTTATGCCACAAATTAACATGCAGAAATTATGCATTCAAAATTAATTCAAATTCTTTGCGTAAAAAGTTTTGTGTAATTGTAAGTTTTATGCAGAAATAAAGGGATATTTTTTTATGCATATTTTTTAAATTCAATTCAATTTTGCAGTTTGAAATATTATAAAAATAATGTAGTTTCACAACAAAAAAAATTTCATTTTTGTAATTTCAAATATATGTTTTTTCTTAATGTGCCCAACATTGCTCATTGTCGAAACCTTCTGAATAAGTTGCCTTGAATGCGCTTTGTGCCAAAGATTATGCCTGAAAGAGTAAAGCGAAAATGAGGGGATTTCATTAAAGTTGAAGTCTGACAATTGGCAAAAGAAAATTCTTTAAAAAAAACAAACATGTTGAATTTTAATGCACTGCTAACTTTTTGCTATTTTTCTGTTTTTAGTGCATATGCGAGCAAAAAAAATAATAATATAAATTCGGAACGACTGGAAGATACTCTTTATGAAAATATATTCAGTTTTGATAAAGTTAAATCAGATGCAAAGTTAAATAGTTTGGGGAGTTCTGGCCACAACCCAAAAATTAAGAGATACAGTTTGAGTAATGGTTCTAAATCAATTTTTGGGAGCGAGGACTGTTGGTTTTTGGATTTGTTCATTTGCAAAGTTCGGCATTGGCGTATACATTTGCATAATTTATAAAATTGTAGCTAGTAAAGACTTGAAATGACAGAAGCCAAATGAAACTTTGCGAACTGAGCACAGCTCAGCTGATTAATGAACATTTCGATGCATTGAATCTGTGTAACTGTGTGTGTGTGTGTGTGTGTGTGTGTGTGTGTGTGCGGTGCACTTAACACACTGACAGCAGAGTAAAAAGTTTTGCCACTGTTGCTGCGCTCCAATTGCCGCTGCCTCTGGTAAGAACTTTAAATGCGTTTTTTTGCACCAAATTACTCGGCGAGAGTTGAGTTTTACTTCTCTTTATTTATTTATTTTTTACTGCTGCGGTTTTTTTTATATACATATATATATATATATATATATATTTTTTTTTTACCAACTACTTACTTCTGTGTGGCTGTTAATGCTCCTTGGCGCGACGAGCAGCAGTGCTATTTACGCAAGGCTGCTTGTGGATGTTGCCGCTGTGTTTTCATTATTTATACGCACAGTCAGCCAAGAGCAAGGGGCACGGTAAGTACAACGGCAGCAGCAAGTGGAGCTGCCTGCTTTTTGCATTGTGTCTGCGTTCAAACTAATAAAAACGCAGCAGCTTCGTTGGTTGTTGGTAGTTGCAGAAGCAGAAGCAGAAGCAGCAGTAGCCGCATAAGCAAACAACCAGCCAAAGAGCCAAACAGAAATAGAAACAGAAACAGAAACAGAAACAGAAATGCAGCAACATTGGGTTGTATTTTCTAGTTGAATTGAATAACTGTGGTTAGCTGCAGCTGCCCAGCTCCTCAAACACTCTCCAAATACATTGCCGCCGGGTAGATAGTCAGCGAAACTAAGAAAAAGAGCTAACAATTTACGATATGATTTTTAGTTTTTATAGGGCATCTCCTAGTTGACTCTGCATTTCGATTATTGGGTAAAGCGTTTTTACAACCTAGCAACAATCTCGAAGAATTGCTTTTAGCTTTTTTGTTGTTAGATAAGTTTGCACAAAGTTGGTCATCTGGTCAGGTCAGAGCTGAGGCCACAGCCAGGAATAGGCCATTTCATTCAGAAGCGTTCCGGACTAAACCAAAGACCAGGCCATGTGCCATGTCTGTGTCCATCCAATGAATTGAATTGTTTCTGGTTTTGCCTTGCATGCAGAGCATAAATTTTATATAATTAATTTTTTTCCTTTGGCATTTTTGTCAGAATGGCATTTTCAATGCAGCAAAGACGTGTGATTATTTTACTCAAGAGAAACGGAGAGTGAACTGCAAGAGTCAAAGTTAAATTTAAACTATGCAATCGTTAAAATAAAGAAAAATTAATTTATACAAAGCAAACAATTTGCGAAACTATGTGGAATTTAAAGAATAGTTCAGAGAAATGTCGATGTGATTATCCATTTAAATAATACGCAATCATATTTATGCAAATGTGTAAACTCCACTCGGCCCAGCACTCTGCCCCACAAAGCATGCAACAATTAATTAAATTTCACTTTGCTGCTCCACTCGCCCCGATTCGAATCGCATATGTTTTTTATCATACTTATAATGAGCAATTATGTCAATAAAACAAAAAGGCAAACAAGCGTAAATGCTTGCTACTTTTAAACACACACACACACACACACACACAGCTGAGTTTGTTGGCCACTGTAAAAACCTGCAAACTGGCTCAATGTGAGTACATCTGTTTAAAAATATATATATATATATATATATATATATATATATATATGGAAACCTATATGTGAAAGTAGGCAGCAAAACAAAGAAAATTCGCAAAATTAACATTGAAATTGCCACGCGGAAACAACGTGCCAATGTGAATTGCTTTCATATATAGGCTACTATGTGCACTGTGGGACAAAATCGAGCTTTCTTTATGCAGAAATAAAATTCTGAACTATTATCTGGTGTACATTAACAACTGCAATAATCCTAATAGTAAGTTTCGTACTACAATTTTACTTTAAATTATGTGTTATAATAAGAAAAGTTTATGGTTTATGGAAACATTATATAATAATAATAAAAATATGAATAATGAATGATTACTATTAACAACAATTACCTAATATAAATATAATAATTATAATACAAATTTGAACAATGAATGATTACGATTAGTAATAATTAAAGCATATAGAGCTTAATTAAGTATAAAAATTATTTTTATTAAGGTTACAATTTAAAAGCCAAAACAAAGATAACAATTTAAAAAACACAGAAAGGTAGTCACAATAACAATAATTATTATTAATAACTATTAACAAATAATTTGATGATATATGATATATGATATGATATATGTAAACATAACATGAAAACATGAGGGATTAACTTAAATAAGCATGCAATATCCTTGGGAAAGAATAGACATGGAGTAACAATCGGGCTACTGAGATGAGACTGCAGAGTTAGAATTAACCTAATTAAACTAGTTATTTATAGTAGCAAAGTATGCTGGTTTTGTGGAAACGAGAAGGAACCTAGAAGAGTGTAACATGTAACAATGGAACACCTAACCTGCCCCACTGTGCAAAGCCAAATGGTGCCTATCTCGCGCTTTGTGTGTATGGTTTATTTAGTACCGACTTAGGACAAGGCTTGCAGCAACTTTTGCGTGTGATTGCGATTTCTGCAATGTTCGCAGTTTGACGTTGAAAGTTCCAATTATCATTCGGCTCTCACCTCACCTCACCTCACCCCGCCTCACCTCACCTACCACTTTGGCATGCTGCAAATGCCAGCCAGTTAACTGGTCGCATAACGCGCACATGTGCGAATTTTGTAATTAAAATTTGTGCCCATTGCCATTTCCGGCAATGCTAACTTTAAGACACATGAAGAACATTTAAATTAAATGCTTTTCATATGCCTTTGGGGATTTGTAAAAACACTTGTATCCCATCCCTTTCTTTCTCACTTTCTCCTCCTCTCTATGTGTGTGTGTGTGTGTGTGTGGGTTGTGTTCATTAAGCAGTAGTGTTGTTTCCTTGGGGTGTTAAGTTAAGCGAAATCTTGAAATCAAATATGTAATTGGTTTGTGGCATCTCAGTTTCCAAAAGCAAGTGAAACCCGATTTACTTTGTCTCTATCTCTCTCTCTCTCTCTCTCTCTCTCTCCTCTCAGGCATCAATTATGTATATGTGTGTATGCGCTGTGGAGTGTGTGGATGTGTGTGTGTGTGTGTGTGTACCCAAGCACTTGGCACTAAGGCGTTCTAATTAATTGTTAATTGCTCATTTGAACGGATTATTAGTCATGTAGCGATATATAATCACGCCTGAAACACATAATTGTTATAAAGTATTTAAAACTATTAAATATTCACACTTCAATTGCACTTGACAACTTTATAGCCTGTCTATTGTAATGACCACAAATCAGATAGTGAAATACCCTTGCATACCCTGGAATTCATCTGTAAACCAATCAGCGTCCATTGATTATGGGTTGCAGAGCTGAATAAATAATTAATGTGAAATACGTTTGTGTATTTATCTGGAATTTATCTGTGTACCAATCAAAGTTGTGGAGCTGAATAAATAGTTATGTTTATTTGTCTCTCTGTTTTAATAATCATTAATATGTATTCAATTTAAACTGATTCTTTAATAAAAATAAATTTCGAAAAATGTTACGTTATTTTAGTTTTTGTTTTTAGAAGAAGAATCTACTTTGTAATTAGTTGTCGGCTTGTTAACGTCGTCATTATCAATTCTAAAAAACTTCAGGTGCATTAAAGTTGAGTAAATTGATTAGCTTCATGTTTGCATTGAGTGCTCTCAATTAACGCATTGACGTATAACTTTTTAGGTGTTGCAGAAATCCACTTAAACGTGAAGTGCAACGGTTGAAAGGTATACGAGGACCCATTAGCATAAGGCAAGAGGGGGGTTTTTTTGCGTTAAGCTTTATGGCAGCTTTGCCAGCTATGGAAGCAAGGACATTTTGAATGATTTTTCACAAGTAATAAACGTGCTGGGAACAACAATAATGGCAACACCAACACGAACGATAGATGCAGATGAGGCAATCCTTATACTTAATGTCAGTCACGTAGCTGGGCACTTTGAGTACGTTCCTCCTTTTCTACTGGGCGGCAAAGTGTTGCAGCCATGTCCGTGCCCCAACATAACGGTCAGTTAGTATGCAAAATGTTTCATCTTTATTGATGCAAAGCTTTAGATACTTCATACTGTTTTTATTGTTTTTTTTTTTTTTTTGCTTTTGCTTTTTTTCGTTGACTTATCTTTCACTTTGCGTCCAACTGCAGCTATCAAGTGTCTGCGGAGAGAGAGGGGATATTTTGTAAAGGAATTTCATTTAAAGCTGCCTCCTTGGCTTGTCTCGTAATTGGTTGTAATTTGATAAGCAATGCTTAAATGGCCCAGGCACAAGGACCTGCTCGATACACTTTTAATAGTTTTTGGTGCTCTGCTGAGTTGGAAGTCGAAACTTTGGCAACTTCTTCGCAGAACTTTGCAATTCGCTTATCTGAGCAACAGCAACTGGAGAGCGTATAATAACAGTTCCAGTATCCGTAAGCAAAAGTCAATGCCAAAGTGTTGACAGCTTGTTGTTGCACACACACACACACACACAAGCATACTCGCACAAACACGCACACATGTGCAGAAAGTTTTTGGCCAGCTCAAATGTATTGTGTACAAATGCATTTTCAACAACTGCCAAAAACTAAAAACTATAAGCCACTTTCACTTTTTCAGGTTCTTGGTTCAAAACTGCTACGTTTTTGCCTTTCAATTTGAACTTCTGCCGACAAAAGCAAACAAAAAGAAGAAAAAAAAAAAATTTGTAGAAAAGCAACGTCAACGTGCAAAAGTTCTTGGGCACAATGCAAAGATATGTCCAAAGTTATGCAACGGCATTATTTGAAATTGAATTAGATTCGCTTGCCATCTCCACAATGTGCATGCAAATGCAGTGCATCCTCTCAAGACTAACCCAATCTTTCCATTATTTTTCCACTCCACAACTATCATACAATCGCATACCTAATAGAATCAAGCTGGCAGCAGTTCAATTGCCAGATCATAAGTTCCATTCAAATGGCTCAAGTTTTGGCTTCCTTAACATGTGCCACTCACAACACTCTGATCCCTGATACATATTCAAATTGAGTCAGAGACAGAGAAAGAGACATCCTGCTGACCAAAACTATACTCACACTTAATTAAATGGTTTAGCTAGTTATCTTACCAAAATAACGACAAACTACTTTAATCTATACTTAACTAAATTCACGTTAGTAAAAGAACTCACTTAAAGCACTCACTTAAAATTATGTTATATTTTCTAAATTAAAACTAATAGTTTAAGTTAATATTTTACCCTACAAAAAACAGTTTTTTGTGAATTTAAATTATTTTATTTAAGCAACTTAACCAGCAGCGACTTTAATTAACAAAAGATAATTTATTGCATCTCTCTCAATTCTTTGGTTTTTAGTACAAAAAGTGCAGGCTATTTACGAATTTCACTTTCTTGGTTTCTTAGGACACAGTTTTCATTGATTTTTGTATGGCAATGGGCTTTTTGAATTTGCTAAACTCAGACGTCACTTTTGGTAAGTATTTCATCAAAAGTTTCAATCAAAAAGTTTGCTGTAAACAGAGAATTTACCTTGCTATTTGTATACAAAGTAGCTGGCATCATATACTCCTACTTGTGCTGAATTAATCCTTTTAATTTTGAAAGTTTTGAACGCAAAAATACACGAAAAAAAGGGCAAACATGCCACGTACTCTCTCTTTCACTCTCTCTCTCTCCCACTCTCTCTCTCTCTGTATTTGTAAAAGTTTTTTAATAACTTGCCCAAAGATCTGAAGACAGTGCGCGACCCGACCAAGTTATCAACTCACCAAAGTAGCGGGAATAAATTTTAGCATTTCCTCACGTACTCTGCATACACTTCTGCACTTGGTCATGATGGAGCCTGACAACAACAACAACAACAATAACAACAACAACTACAAACAGCAAGCAGCAGCTGCATTTGGAGTGACTTCTCGGCCCGCATTCTGGCCAAGACTAGCAAAAACTTTAGCATCACTTGCGCCTGGAGGCGTCTCTCTCTCTTTTTCTGAGTGACTATCTCCATCTTTAGCTTGGACAGCTCAACTGCAAATACAAGTTATTATAATTTCTTTTCAATTTCCTCAAAGCAAATAGCAAACGTTGGCAAAATATGATGAGCTAAGAGATAAGAGCACAAATTTCGAATGCAAGCAACGTTGGATTAGAAAACATTGAGTGTGGAACTGCAAATCTTGAATCCCTCTGGGCGGGGGTGGGGGTGTGGGTGTGCTGGTGTAGAGAATCTGTCCAAACAGAAATCCTTGACGTCTTGGTCAAATAAAACCCATTTTCAATGGTCGTCTTGTCATTTTCGTTATTATTATTATTATTTTTTTTTTAAATATCTGCAGACATTTTGCATAATTCCTGGCAAACAAGCAATTTGTAGCCATTTGAGATGTTTCACTGACGCCATTTTAAGTGGCTGTCGAGAACGATGACTTCAACAAGACCCAGATTGCACTTGCCAATCCGGTCGTCACAATCACACTCACAGTCCACTCTTCTTAGCCAGCATAGTCTGCACAAAAGGCACAACAACTCCTCTGCTTGGCAATTTGATCTTATCACAGCCAAGACATTTCAACTAGACCGGCTAATTTGATTAAAATACAGAACTGAATACAGCAATGGAAAAACAAGCTTGACAATTTCTCATTGCACTCGACGCAATGGCAAAAGTGCTTCAACAAAATGAAAACTTAAATAAAACATAAATATAAATATTTGGGATGAAGAGGCGGCCGTCATGGGAACGCTAAGAAATTTCGTTTTAAATCAATTCATTTATTTTTATTTTAACCTGATGCAGAACAACAAGAATTTAACAAAAAGTTGTTTTACGTCAGATGAATATTTTTATAATGAATTGTAGTAGCCTGTAGAAAACAAAGTCAACAACTTTTACAATTAGCTAAAGTTGGTCTTAAAAAATAAATTTAAAATTTTCCAGCTTTTGACAATTATTTGAAAATCATCGTTTACCGCTTAGGGGAAGTGACAGTTTCTGCATTGGATCTGTTTTGCATTTGGCGCTGCGGGAATCAAAGGTGAGTCCATGGGACAAACTGGTGAATAATGGTTAAAACTTGCCTCTGAAATAATTCAGAAGCTTATTGCACGCATCTGGTAACCTGGCTAATAGAAGTTTGGTGCGATAAAAGCGCCAGCCAGAATTTGCCATGACAAAAAAATAAACACGGACTTGCTAAATAATTTGCAAGCGGATTTCAGGTTTTGACTGTGCACCAGCAGTCGGCAGAAACTAGGCAACAAATATAATAAATTCAATATTAAGTTGTGCCTATGTATTGCACACACACACACACACACACACACAGTGTGTGTAAACACACGCACTCAACAATATTTGTGCTTTGCAAGTCAAAAGTTATCGCCAGCAACAGCAGCAGCAGCAGCAGCAGCCGCAGCCTGAGGCAGTAGCTCCAAAAAATAGGTGCCTGCACTTACCTTAACCACCCAACCACACCCACTTTGGCCACTCTCCCGTACCACTCACTGCTCACTCCCGCTCTCTCTGCCCCTTACCCGCCCCTGCAGACTGTGTGTGCTGCTGTTTATGACTTGCTTTTGCAGCCATAAATAAACTTACTCTGTCAGGTAATCATTTTCCGCACAACACCCAGCCTGCAGCCGCCTTCCTCCTGCCACAGCCCCTGCTCCTGCTCCTGCTCCTGTGCTCGCCCTTCTTGGTCCAACATTTGTGTTTCGCCCCCGCCGATTTAGCTTTGTGTTCTGTACACACGGAAAAAGCTCATGTTGTGCGAATTTTTGTTCTTGTTGTTTACACAATGTGGTTTCAATTTAATTACTGCACAACATTTATATTGACGTTGCTCCATTAACCCACACCAGGGCTGGCAACCACCTGTTCAGCTCGTAACCTTAAGCATGTCAATTGCATGCGACGGTTGCGGCTTTTCCAATTACTGTGTGTCTGTGTTTCTGTGTGTGTGTGTGTGTGTGTCTGAGTGTGTGTGTGGAAATCGCATTATCCGCAACAAACAATCTGCTTTCTCTGCATTACTTAACCAAATGCACTAATTTTAGTTTCCATTATAAATACAAAAAATCAAAAGCTAGAATTATATTACGACAATTTTAAATTTTGTCAGCATGGAATTTACGAATAATTTTAAGTTTTTTATTTCTTTTCCATTTTGTAAGTTTTTTTTATTATCTATACTTCAATCTAAATGTGTAGTCAATTCCATTTTTCTAATTTTCATGTTGCATACTTTTGGGCTTTTTTATTTAGTTAGTGTTGATCTACTGGAAAATAGGATAACAGCTGAAGGCGTTAGAGTTGCCAGACAATGCAGAAAAAGTCGACTAGTTAGTTGTTAAGAATCGTTTAAAAGTGTCAGTCGCAGGAAATGTTTAATACAATTTTACACTTTTTAATTTAAAAAAAAAAAACATTTTTGAAAAATCTTTAATTAATAATTATAATAATCATTTTTGCACAATTTGAATTTTTACTATAATAGTAATAATAATAAAATAAATAATAATATGATAAAAGCAAGAATTGGAACAGAAAATACCTATTTTAGATAGCTGCCTTTCACTCATTACACATCTTATGCGATTCTAGTTCGTTGTAGTTTTTAGTTTTGTGGAATTTCGTGTAATTATTTAATTTTTCGGGTTTATTTTATTTATTCTGTTTAATCTTCTTGTTTTAACAGCTTTTAGATGATAAAGATCTTTGCAGAGGCGCTAGCTGATTATTTTATATATTCACCAGCAAATCCCTATGCAATTTCAGTTTTAGGTTGTGAGCGCCCAGCGATCTTACAACTTTTAATGGACTCCCACACATACACACATACATACATTAACACATAAATATGTACAATGACATGAAAGATGCCATGTTGGCTGTGCACGTATAATTACAGGGCACAATATTTAGAATTGGGCTTTAGCTTATGGCCAAACAGGTGAGAGACGCAGGTTGCCAGCAACTTTGCCCACTTCATATTTCATAAAAACATGCATTATGACTATTTTACGAAGCACGCGTCCAAAAAGTTTGCCACCAAGGCTGCAGCAGGAGTAGCAGGAGTAGCAGCAGGACTCGCTCCTGTATGCATTGGTATTTATTTTAGTTGCTGCCTGGCAGGTTTTTTTTTGGGTCTGTTTCACCAAAATGACCCGTAAGCGCACAACCTGCTCTCAGTGTGTGTATTGTGGTAGCTGGTTAGTGCATCTTGTTCATGTCAGCTGTAATTCTCTACAAATTCATGGTTATACTAAATGGTTCACTTTAACCTGTCAATAAGGGCGCCTGTTGGCCATCGCCTGAGCCTTCAATTGCGTACTATCAATGTGCTGACATCAGTTTTGGGCATATTCATTGTCCAGTGTAAAGCCCAGTAAAGTGCATTCGATTTGCATTTAGCTGCAAAACGTACCTATTCAGTTGTAGGCCTATTCATTCCGTCATTTAGCCAGTGGTATCGAACGAACGCTTAAGGCCCCCTTTCAGCTTTTGTTCAATGAGTCAATCAGTCAATATCTCATTGGCTAATTTGATGAAACACAGTCTTTGGAACTAAATACGCAGATATACACATTAGGCACCGCATTCTATACATGGCTTGGCATGTTTACAACCCAATTCAATACTAATTACCACTAATTGAAAGACTCGAGGATTATTTTGATTTATCAATACAAAAAGCTTTCGCTAAACTGATACAAAAAAAGTGTAAAATATCTAAAATTATGATTTAACACGTATTTTTAAATATTTCTTAATACATTTTCACTTTCACTCACAATCTTTAGATGATTAAAATGCTGCTTGATAAGGTATGGAACGGATTTTTGTCCGTAATTATGGAAAATGTATATGTATCGAATTTTTTAATCGTGTGCTACAGCATTGTTTTAGCGCTGATAATGCTATTGCATTTTAATTCGATCTTTGATTTTGTGGACTTGGTGTTGGAGCCAAAAGCAAAACAACAATCGCCGGTCAACATTGTGCGCAACAGTGCTATCAATATTACACGGAGGGGGCTGCTGCACTGGCTCTGCTATGATGAACTGCCGCCGGCAATCTTGCTGTCGAACAATGGGAGGACGGTGATAGTAAACATCTCAGCGTCGCCAGATTGCGTGCCGCATCTCAGAAGCAATTATTTTCAGGGCAATTATTACTTCGTGGAGGCGATCTTCAAGTGGGGCAACTCAGAGCACTTGATAGACTCGCGGAGCTATGACCTGGAGATGCAGGTGCTTCACGCCACCAATTACCAAGGTGCCCCTTTCGAATATATAACCGTCTCCTACATGTTCCAACGGAGGCGCAAATATACCAACATGCAACTGAGTCCCCTTGTGGATAATCTGAACGGGATCATTGGGCCCGGTTCGGTTATCGAGCTGCCCCCCATCAATTTGGCCGAATTGATGAAACCCTTCCATAAGGATTACTATAGCTATTATGGCAACTATGACAACGGCAACACCGTTCTCCAAACACTCTGGCTAATATCACCGAAAATTCAATACATTGGCTCCAATCAACTATCCAAATTCCGAAAGATCCTCAACTCAAACGGAGATAGCATTGCCCATAATGCATGTGATTTACAGCCAACTACCAATCATGAACTTTTATATAACCAATCATAAAATTGTTGTTTTTTTTTTGTTTGTTATTATATGTTCTTTTTCTTTAATTGTGTTTAATAAATTGGTAAGCTTCAGCGATTTTGTACTCTTTAAACGAAAACTCTACAACGATTTCTATAAAGTACTATCTGATTTGTATGATCCAATAATTAAATCTGAACGCTAATCTTGTAATTGTCCATTAGCTCTTCTTGCTTAGTTTTCGATCCAACTTTGACTAGAAGCTTTTGTAAAATTGATTAAGAACAAATTATTTTGGGAGCTCCTTTAATAAGATGTTTATTTAAAACGTAACATACAAAATTGAAATTTTTCAAAAGTGTAGCATAGTTTAAAAGAATTAAAAAATCCATCGAATTAGTTGAATAAATATCCTGATTAAATGAGGTTTATAGTTTTTAATACCATAATGTCGGTAAAAAGTCGTATTAGCCCGACACAATACTCTGAACAGTTTTGGGTGCAATTGTGCCCACAGCTGCAAATGGAGATAGTTGTATAAAGATTAAATATTAAAGCATGAATACTTTTATAATAATTCTAAACTGAAGGGTTGTCTTTCAAATTTATATGCTTATCATTGATTCGCTCGCGCTTTTATACCAAGAAGCTTAGCAATTTCTGCATCAATTTTCTCAGATAGGGATTCGCGTAAAAAATCCTAATGTAATTTGGAAATATTTCAAAATGTTTGAATACTTATGTGCTGGCTCAGCTGAAGCCAGGGCCACACTTATATCGAAAACAAAGCCAAAGATCTTGATGAGTTTCATTTTTATAATAATTCTGAACTGAAGGGTTCACTTTCAAATTCCGATGTTTAACCTTGATTCGCTTGGGCTTTTATACCAAGAAGCTTAGCAATTTCTTCATAAATTTTCTCAGCTCAGGATTTGCATACAGGCGTAAAAAACCTAAGGCAATTTTTAAAGATTTCAAACCTGTTCACAACGTAGTTCCGTGTGTGTGTGTGTGTGTGTGTGTGTGTGTGTAGTCAATTTGAATTCGTGATTGGCCAACTATTGAGAGCAGTTCGAAGCTGCGCTATTTGACTGAATGTCTGGAAATGCATTGAAGCACATAGTCAAAGTCAGTTAGAATTTCCGATTTGCATCAAATTGAAAGAAAAAAAAAATAAAATCAATTCGCTTGGGAATTTGCTCATTTTGTTTGTTAGCGCTGCTCTTTGTGGCACGTTTTGGGAGCCAACAATACTTGACTTCGCAAGGCAATGCCCCTTTGAAATTAATTTCCAATAAACGCCAACGGCCATCCCGTATAGCAGCAGAATTTGGAGCTGCTACCATTCCAGTTTATACTTGGTTACCGATTTTTGGGCATCATAGTTCTAGGTGGCCACAAATTCACTTTGATATTGGGCTAAGAGTGTGCATGGGATCTGGGCTCTGAGTTGTGGGTCCTTAGACCCGCTGGCGAAAATCGTTGCAAATTCCATGAGGCCAATTCTTTTGTGGTAAACCACCAACCAGTCCAAACAATGGCACCCGCTATTGACTGCTCCACGTACAAACACACACACACAATGCAGAGGGATATGTTGCAACAGCAACTGTTGCCAGCCATTTGCAAAGATGAAGGAGTATGCCGTGGTGTAGTGGGGGGGGGGGGCAGTGAGTACATAAATTGTTGTTAGCTGGAATTTGTGCAGTCGAAAATCAAAAGGATTAGCCAAGGCCTGCTCTCTGTGCCTGGTTCTCTTTCCAGTTTCTTAGACTGCCAATGGGCAGCTGATGCCGACGCCGATGCCGATGCCGACGCAGTTGTCGACGTCGATGTGGACCGCAAAGTCGCCGCCAGTCATACGAGCTGTTTGCCAGGCAGCGTCCATTACAATTTAGCTCAGGCGTAAAACCAGGCAAGGAAATATTTGCGGTAAAAGTTTAAAATAATTGTTGATGTAACCAACCATACAACGCTGCCCGATGTGAAACAATGGCCCCGGGAATGCACTGTAACAGAAACAAAAACAGGAGCATCGGGACAACCAAATAGTTTTCCCTTTGGTAAATTGTTGAAAGTTTTTGGCCGGTTAGCACAGCGAAAAATCAACGCGGCTTTTGAGGTCTGTCCCACAAAAGCCATACCAAATCAAGTTGCTCTCGGTTGTCCGTACGCCGGTCTGTCCAGTTTGTTGGCAATGCAATTAAAACAATCTGATAATTATTCATATTTCCATCAGAGCACTTATGTGTATAGAAAATGTATATAGAAAACGCATAGCACCAACTTTAAAATATGCTCTAAACGCTTTAGTTTTAAATAATTCAATTTTTTTACTGCTTTGTTGTGCCTTTGTTGGCAGCGTCACATCGAGTCCAGGAACATGTCAATATGACTGAATCTTGGTATTTATTCGTTAGTACGTTCCACCATGCATAGTTCAGATAAGGGATTAGCAAATCATTTTAAAATATCAGAATTAATAACAGTACTATTTTTACTGCCTGCACTGTGTTTTTGGGTGCAGCCAGTCAGGGCAATTCCAGACTTACTATCAATTCAATTTCAATAACAAATATGTCAGCACATCTGACAGCTGATACTAAAACCAGTTTTTAGAAGCATTATAATTACGCATCAGAAATGCAAGCAGCCACAGCTTATTTATAGGGAAATACACTCGATGCAAATACCCTAAACTTTGTAAAAATAATATACCAAAACACTGAAAATGTGAAAAATAATAATTTTGTTTGTTGGTTCGGGAAATAAAAATATAGTGAGCCGCTACTTATAATTTTGAGTCGATCTGATCTAATTTATAATGACATATATATTGACTTGAATACATGGACATGGAAATGGACCCCAGTCTATACTAAGCTATAACCATAAAATATACATTATAAAGCTTTATGAATGAGCAGACACTTTTCTAGAAAATCTCGTAGACTTTGTATGAGTAAATCGGTTGTATAAATTCTAGGAAATAAAAATACTGCGTAACTAGTAATGCATAGCCAACTGCTTGACATGTTTTTAGCAAAATTATTCCAAATTAATTTCGATTAATTTGTATAAAATGTAATATATTCATTATCAAATTTATCTCACAGCTATTTATAAGGCTAGAATATTTAAGATTTGTTGGCAGATCAGTTTTAAATTTTTTTTTTTTAAATTCATTGTACAATTTTTCATTGATGTCGAGCATTTAAATTTTTTGCGAATATATTCAATGCAATTACTAATAATCTCAATATTGTTCGGCATTAATTATGCACTGAATAAAATCTCAGCAGAAGTCTGCGAGATACGCTGATTATTATTATTAATTAAATATAATAGCATTACTGTCGAGCAAAACAATATATATATAAATTGTTTTTAACAGAAATGAAATTTGCCTTGCTCTTTCCTATTAATTCAACATTTTCTGAAAATACGCTTTTCCAAAAATAAAGACAACAACATAAATATGAGGAACACATTGCATATTTAGTTCAACATATCCAATATATGTAATATATGTATATATGTAAGTAATTCAGTTATTTGTTTTAAAAGTTAAATCTTTCAGCTGCAAAATAAAGAGAATTGTTAGAATTTTTGCACTGAATGAGGCTGATGGATTTGCAAACATAGGATATTAATTCCCATCTACAATATATAAATCTAGAAGCTATAATTCTGAAACATATGTGAATTCCAGTAAATACAAATACTGCTTTACTACTAATGAATATTCAATTTCCTTATTAGTTTGTACCATAATTTCAAATATTAAAATATAATATATATTAACATTAATTAATATGTTAACTCTATGTTTATATTCATTATCAAGTTTATATCTCATAACTAGTTATAAAGCCAGATTATTTTAGATTTTGTTCCAAATTGGTTTTGTTGGTTTTGTTAAAATAATTGTACAAATTGTCATGAATTTTTTTGAGCATTTTATGTAATTTTAATAAATCCTATTAGGCAATGGGATATATTTCTTAGAGAAGATAGAAACTGGAGTTTTGCATGCTACAATACGACTATCAGTGAAGTTACTAATAATCTCAAATGCTCATTAGCCGCACATATATAATGATAATATATAATAATATATATATATAAATGTGCACTGACTCTCAGTATAAGCATGAGAGATAAGCTGGTTATTATTTATTTATTTGTATTCAAATTGCTGTCGAACAAAATATCAAATTAAAATTATTATTAGCTGAAATTAATGCATTTTAAGTTCAAATTGACCTTGTTCTTTCCTATTATTTGAAAATCCCCTTTCCAAATATAAAGAATATAAATATGTAGAACACATTTTATTTTTAGTTTAACATATCAATTATATTTATGTAAACAATTTTTTGGATGTCGTTGAAGTTAATCAGTGCTAATGTATTGACCACTGTCGGTCTGGACAAGTACAGTTCCAGCTGTAAAATAAATCAAAATAAATAAGACAAAAAAAAACATTATTAGGAACATTCGTAAATATGTTTTCAATATGCTGTTAAAACTTACGTTTGGGGACGGGCTCAGCGCTGGCGAAGGCGGCAAACATGGCCAAAAGAACTGCAGCTGCTTTGAAGAATTTCATTTTGTTTGTTGATGTTGTCTGTATGGTTGATACTGATTTGATTCAATCTGTGAGCAAAAGCGATCTTTTATAGCTTCCCCAATAGGATTTTTTGCACGAATTTAATTTTGGGGGTGAAAAGATCGGGCGTTGGACACTTGTTATCGGTCGTGCCTATCGCTACAAGTGCATTATTGCTTGACATTAAACATGAACTCATTCCTGAACAGATATACTTCTTACACTAAAACAGGCTGATGGATTTGTGGACTTGGAATAATATTTCCTATACCAAAACACTGAAAATGTGAAAAATAATAATTTTGTTTGTTTGTTCGGGAAATAAAAATATAGTGAGCCGCTACTTATAATTTTGAGTCGATCTGATCTAATTTATAATGACATATGTATTGACTTGAATACATGGACATGGAAATGGACTTCAGTCTATACTAAGCTATAACCATAAAATACACATTATAAGGCTTTATGAATGAGCAGACACTTTTCTAGAAAATCTCTTAGACTTTGTATGAGTAAATCGGTTAAAAAAACCGGTTTATAATAAGTTGTATAAATTCTAGGAAATAAAAATACTGCGTAACCGGTAATGCATAGCCAACTGCTTGACATGTTTTTACCAAAATTATTCCAAATTAATTTAGATTAATTTGTATAAAATGTAATATATTCATTATCAAATTTATCTCACAGCTATTTATAAGGCTAGAATATTTAAGATTTGTTGGCAGATCAGTTTTAAAGTTTTTTTTT
Organism: Drosophila dives; assembly: GCA_035042365.1. Lineage (NCBI taxonomy): Eukaryota > Metazoa > Arthropoda > Insecta > Diptera > Drosophilidae > Drosophila > Drosophila dives. The sequence continues at coordinate 5,454,042 of JAWNLJ010000133.1, read as the reverse complement.
TTAAATTCATTGTACAATTTTTCATCGATGTCGAGCATTTAAATTTTTTGCGAATATATTCAATGCAATTACTAATAATCTCAATATTGTTCGGCATTAATTATGCACTGAATAAAATCTCAGCAGAAGTCTGCGAGATACGCTGATTAATATTTTTAATTAAATATAATAGCATTACTGTCGAGCAAAACAATATATATAAATTGTTTTTAACAGAAATGAAATTTGCCTTGCTCTTTCCTATTAATTCAACATTTTCTGAAAATACGCTTTTCCAAAAATAAAGACAACAACATAAATATGAAGAACACATTGCATATTTAGTTCAACATATCCAATATATATTTATGTAAGTAATTCAGTTATTTGATTTAAAAGTTAAATCTATCAGCTGCAAAATAAAGAGAATTGTTAGAATTTTTGCACTGAATGAGGCTGATGGATTTGCAAACATAGGATATTAATTCCCATCTACAATATATAAATCTAGAAGCTATAATTCTGAAACATATGTGAATTCCAGTAAATACAAATACTGCTTTACTACTAATGAATATCAAATTTCCTTATTAGTTTGTACCATAATTTCAAATATTAAAATATAATATATATTAACATTAATTAATATGTTAACTCTATGTTTATATTCATTATCAAGTATATATCTCACAACTAGTTATAAAGTTAGATTATTTAAGATTTTGTTGCAAATTTTTGCAGGTTTTATTTAAATTAATTGACATTAATATTTTCGAGCATTTTATGCAATTTTGGGATTTATTTCTTTGCGAAGATAGAAACTGGAATATTGTATGCTAAAAAATTACTATCAGTGCAATTACTAATAATCTCGTTATTGTTTGACATTAAATATGCACTGAATGGAATCTCAGCAGAGGCCTGAGAGATGCCCTGATTATTATTTATAATTAAATTAACATTGCTGTCGAGCAAAACAATAAATATAATTTGTTTTTAATAGAAGTTTGTACATTTAAAACTAAAGAGCCAATGGGATAACTTAATGAATTAATTTAATTTGCTTTGCTCTTTCCTATTATTTTAATATTATCTGAATATTTTATTCTATTCCAAATATAAAGACAATCACTTTAATATGAAGAACACATTTTATTTTTAGTTTAACATATCCAATATTTATTTATGTAAACAATTCAGTTGTTTGTCTTGAAAGTTAACCAGTGCGAATGTATTGAACGTTGTCGGTCTGGACAAGCACAGTGCCAGCTGCAAAATAAATGAAAATATAGAAAACAAAAAACATTATTAGGAACATTCGTAAATAATTCGTCAATATGCTGTTAAAACTTACGTTTGGGGACGGGCTCAGTGCTGGCGAAGGCGGCGAACATGGCCAAAAGAACTGCAGCTGCTTTGAAGAATTTCATATTGATTGAATATGTTGTCTGTGTGGTTGATACTTATTTGATTCAATCTGTGAGCAAAATCGATCTTTTATAGCTGCCCCGACTGCGGTTGCTTCAACGGGCTTTTCCCAACGGATTGGATTTTTTTGTTGGTGAAACGATCGTACTCGTAATCTGTGTTGCCTATCACTAGTAGTGCATTATTGCCTGACATTTAACGTGAACTTAAACCTGGATAGATACTATGAAGAAAGACTGGAAGCAGTTAGATTTTTTACACTGAAACACGCTAATTAATTTGTATACATAGGATATTATTTCCCATCTACAATATATAAATCTAGAAGCTATAAATCTGACACATATGCAAATTACAGTAAATATAAATTCTGCTTAACAACTAGTGAATAGCCAATTTCTTGATAACTTTTTACCATAATTAATACAAATGATATCTGTATAGGTCAATGTAGCTAACATTAAATATATTCGTTATCAAGTTTATATCTCATAACTAGTTATAAAGCCAGATTATTTTAGATTTTGTTTCAAATTAGTTTTGTTAAAACAATTGTACAAATTGTCATGAATTTTTTTGAGCATTTTATGTAATTTTAATAAATCCTATTAGGCAATGGGATATATTTCTTAGAGAAGATAGAAACTGGAGTTTTGCATGCTACAATACGACTATCAGTGAAGTTACTAATAATCTCAAATGCTCATTAGCCGCACATATATAATGATAATATATAATAATATATATATATAAATGTGCACTGACTCTCAGTAAAAGTATGAGAGATAAGCTGGTTATTATTTATTTATTTGTATTCAAATTGCTGTCGAACAAAATATCAAATTAAAATTATTATTAGCTGAAATTTATGCATTTTAAGTTCAAATTGGCCTTGTTCTTTCCTATTATTTGAAAATCCCCTTTCCAAATATAAAGAATATAAATATGTAGAACACATTTTATTTTTAGTTTAACATATCAATTATATTTATGTAAACAATTTTTTGGATGTCGTTGAAGTTAATCAGTGCTAATGTATTGACCACTGTCGGTCTGGACAAGTACAGTTCCAGCTGTAAAATAAATCAAAATAAATAAGACAAAAAAAAACATTATTAGGAACATTCGTAAATATGTTTTCAATATGCTGTTAAAACTTACGTTTGGGGACGGGCTCAGCGCTGGCGAAGGCGGCAAACATGGCCAAAAGAACTGCAGCTGCTTTGAAGAATTTCATTTTGTTTGTTGATGTTGTCTGTATGGTTGATACTGATTTGATTCAATCTGTGAGCAAAAGCGATCTTTTATAGCTGCCCCAATAGGATTTTGTGCACGAATTTAATTTTGGGGGTGAAAAGATCGGGCGTTGGACACTTGTTATCAGTCGGGCCTATCGCTACAAGTGCATTATTGCTTGACATTAAACATGAACTCATTCCTGAACAGATATACTTCTTACACTAAAACAGGCTGATGGATTTGTGGACTTGGAATAATATTTCCTATCTAAAATGTATTAGTCTAGAAGCTTAAAAAAATATAAACCTTTTTATTATTAAATCAATACAATAAAAAAATATGTTTAATACGTAGTATAGTATAATTAAGTATATCATGCATGCTATATGTGTAATATACATGGTATATCCATCACCAAATCAAGCAAATTATGGTAAAGCATTTCAACCTATATTAATCTTATTATAAGCAAAGCGCACTTAAGTAAACAATATTTTCAGAAACACAAATACATATAAGCTGGAATTATCAGTTCTATCGGTCATGGCTCTGGGTATTTTCAACGTATAAAAAAACCTGGCTGATTAGGTAGCCAGCCACTGGAATTTCCAGCTCCGCTCAGTGCATGCAGGCAGCTATAAAAGCGCAGAGTGAAGCTTTCGTTGTCATATTGCCACAATTAATCAACAAGCTATCAATATGAACTGTCTGAAGATCTGCGGCTTTGTTTTTGCACTCATTGTTGCTCTCGCGAGTGCAAATGCTTGTAATTATTATACATATATTAATAGAGTACTATATACAATATATAATCTGTTAATTAATCCAATTGTTTTTTTTATTGCAGCTACACAAGTGATTAATGCTGGCGGCCACACATTAATACAGACGAGCAATGGTCAATACATACGCAAAAACTAAAGTTACGTTGCAATAAATGAAAAAAACAAAAAACTAAAATCAAAGTTTCTTAATTATTTGCTTGTTAGTTTAAAATTAACGCAGCGTTATCCGACAGCTTTTGGTCACACTTCGACTTATGCCATAAGTTGGTATATTTTATGGGCAGGATCGTCTATCAGCCGACCGCCACAAACAGCTGATGCGTATTCGTTTATTCTGGTCACACAGCTTGCTAAGCCTAGTTTCTAGTGCAGTGATCAACAAAGAATTAAATAAATAACATTGCTGTCGTAAATATAGATGTGATACGCTTAAATTTGCATGCAATTTTATTTAAAGCTCTTTTTCAGACAACAAATTCTATAAAAGCAAAGCCAAACGGATTATCTTATCTTAAACTCAAACAACAACAAAGTTCAACAAACGTGCCAAACTGCAACAGTCGCAACAACAAGAAAAACCAACCACAAAGGCCCAACCGCAACAAGCCACAATCGGAAAAATAATCAACATTGGCGCGCCAGTGGGCAGACCACCAAGAACCGAGAACCGAGACGGACACTCGTCCGTGTCAGTTGCATTTTGACAACACCAACGAACCGCAAACACCCGCGCAAAAGTCATGACAGCGCCTCTGCGGCCAGTTGCAGCATCGCCATTGCCTTCGCCTCTGCATCCCCTGCTTGCCACAGCTAAGACTCTAAACGCGCTGCTGCACATGCCCGATGCACCGCCGATGGAGATGAGCCAAATTGGGTTGATCTATCGGGCGGAGGGTAATGCAAATTTGGTGCTGGCGTTGCCGCAATTTAAAAAAGTTTTACGTTTGCCAAAAATGATATCCAACAGACGGCAGACGCAGCAGGCGCAAACGCAGCGCAGTTGCCAGTTGGCCGCCGGGGCAGGACAGCCGGAAGGACAGCCCAGCGTTTCCGACCCAACGAAAGCATCAAGCGCTAAAGGTTGCTGCGATATATTTCTTATATATATATATATATATATATGTATCTGTGCTGGCATGTTATTGTTGTTAATTTTGTGCAGGAAATGGTTGCGTGCAACTTCAAACACCCCAGCCTCCCTTGCTCCCTCGGCACTGACTATCCTTGTCATTGCAGCCGTAGCCAAAGGCAATGGCAAACCCACTCCTTCCTCTGGGGCAGGCCAATTTGTGTATAGTGCCATGCTTATTGCCCGCATGGCTGGCTTTTACTCTTGCTTCATATTTACGTCTATATTTGTTCATATATGTGTGAATATATGTTTATATACAGTAGTTACTTTGAAGTGAATTCCTCTATTTAGAACTTACTAAAAATCTCTATTTCTGATACTATTTTAACTATTTACACTTTACTTGTTATGTTTATTTCAATTGCTTGATGACTGTTTAGAGTAATCATTATAAAATTTGTTCTGTAGAGCAAATAACACTTACTGTTTAAGACTTGGAATATTTATGTTTAAGAAAGATGCTGTATCATTAGCGAGTGACCACTGTGCTGCTATTTCCCAAGTCATATCGGTTTTTGTGGCTGGCTGTGCATCCTTTGGCCATTGCATCAGATGTGTTTATTTCATTTATCTTGTTTCTTTCTTTGCTCTTGCTGTTGGTCCTGCCCCTTTTTTAGCTGGCGTCTTGACAATGCCGGATTTTATGGCTTATATCGAGATAATGCGCCGTCTATTAGGAAATGAGTTTGTCTGCACAGCGGATATTGTTGCCATACCAAAGGAAAGCGATATATTCTGGATAAACGAGCATATACGCGCCGACAGACCGGGTGAGTTCATCTAAACATGACTTCTTGTCAGATACTTTCTATATATATATATATATATACATAAATATATATGTATATCTTTCTTTTGTGTATTCGTATTTTTATGTTTGCAAGTTTTTATGCTATCGACATCGGCAACATTTTGTATTTGATCAGTGCGGCTGCGATGCACATGGCCAACGGCTTTGGGCAAGTTGGTTTTGGCCAACATCCACAGACTTTTGCCCCCCGCGCTGAGCAATCAATCATAAACGAGTTTTTTATTGCATCTCTTTTACTGACGTCCGAGAATTGTCCACGCTGACTCCAGTTTCTAAAATTGGTGCCTGGCTGCATACACACAACACCCAAATATACACACCAACACACACTCAGACCCACATGGGACTGATTAGTGCTGGCCAATAGTCGCAGCCATATATCAAAATTCGGCTTCTATATTTCTGGCCATGTAGTTGAGGCTTTGACTAGCAACAGGCTGCCGGGCAACAATTTATCATTGCCAGCCGCGCTAACCCAGCGGCATCTATATATCAATAATCGGCCGATACCAAAGCTGCCTTGTTGCTGTTGCTGTTGTTGTTGTTGTTGCTGCACTTTACATTCATGTTGTGCCACTTTTCCACTTGCAGTTTCGCGTCTGGATAAGGAATTTGTGGGGCCATTTGGTCTGATGCTGCCAGATGTGACCCAATTGCCTGCCACGTTCGATGTTTTACTTGCCAATTTACAGGTGAGTTTTTTGGAGCTGCCCAACACCGGAATTGATGTGGACGCGGGGGCGCCCGGCTCAAATATATTGTATATTCTGTACAAGGACAATATTGGCATTTTTCGACCATATGCGCTGCTTGCAACTCGCTGCTCGCTGTGGTTTAGCTCGCCTTTGTGCACTATATAAAAACAAAATAGACGTAAAAAACAGCAAAAAATGAAGGAGTAAAAAACAAATGTAGAGAAACCTAAACCTAAACCAGGAGCCATGCCATGAACACATGCCTGTGGATGTGGTACATGGAAGCTAAGGCTACATAAATCAACGGTTCTTTGTTTTGAATTAAAGTGGGCAACAGTGTAAACACATTGTTGTTGCCATTGCCAATTTTACTGTTGTTATTGTTGCTGTTTCAGTTGCTGTGGCCGGCAGCCAAAGCTGAAACCTTGGCTGGACCCGATGGCCGTTTCGGTTTGTGTGGTTGTAAAAGACGCCGAAATTGCTTTGAAAGTGCCGCCAAAGCTACTAGTACAGCATGCCCTATATATAAATATATATATATATATATATATATATATAGATCGAAGTCCAGCAAGGGTAGATTAGATTTCATATTAGATAGACAACTCAGTACTTTTTGTGAGGGTGCATAGAGTTTAATCAGAAAGTTGCATTTTCCAGTTGTATTTCTTAGCTTGAAAATTTTATAAAATGCAACTATTTTATAAATTGTATAAATAAATAAAAAAAAAAAAGATTTAAAGATTTTAATTGTTAAGATTAGGAATTACTATAAAATGCTGGTGTTTTCTGGTAGAGAACATGATATGATATATATTTTAAATGATAAATATGACATCTGACATCAAATGACTAATGAAAGATGTTGTGGGTTTTTTTGATTGAGGCTTGACAGAGGATATCTTAATGGTCGAGGATTGTAGAAGTTGCGGCTTATGGGGCTGTGCGCGATGGTTAAACATTCAATTTATGGCTTTGGTGCCAAAGCATTGACCGGAATAAAATTGCAAGAAGTGAAGGAAAAAAACAATAGTTACGGCGCCATAACTAACGTCATATTGTGTGCCGCACAGGATATGACTACGAATATGGGCAGTCCTTGGTCAGTTATAGGATGAAAAGAAGTAGAGCAGCAAAACAGCCACTTTTAATTGTGGCTTTAAATGTTAATTTTCAATTTCAACTTGGTCTGCCGCACATGGAGTGCACCATGGATCGCATCGAGGATGAGTAGTGAAATTCTCTCTCACCTGCCGCTGGTGTCCAGCATGCGCCATAACTCATCATACAATCAGCGCGGCAAACAACAACTTTTGTTTTATGTCACAGCAATAGTAGCAACAACAACAACAACAACAACAACAACAATGCCAGGCAGTTACAGTTCATGTTCATACTTGCAACGATATCCCTGCTACTCCTCGTGCTACGCCTCCTGCTACTGTTCCTGCTCCTCTTTTTCCTTTTTGGTTTTCCTGTGCATTTTTTTCTGTGCTGGTTGCTGTTGCAGTTGTTTGTGGCACACTCAACTCCACTTCGCTACTCGTTGGCATTTTCAAGTCAAAATGGCGTCAATGCTGGAAAAGTTTGTGCACAGCAGACACTCCTTATCCCTTAGCCCCAATACACCCCTCACTCCTCACCGCTCATCTGACTATATTTGCAACAGCAGGAGTAACAGGAACAATGAAAAAAGAAAAGTAAGCCCATCGATATAATTTGTAGGCAAAGGACATGGACGCGGGCATGGACATCCGCAGCAGCAGCAGCAGTAGCAGGGACAGCACTGAAATAACCCGTCTGGGCGATACATATGCCATCGAAATAAAACCGAAACAGGGCTGGCTCCAGTTGCCAAGTGATGTCAGCGATTTATTTGATTTAATGCCAGCGGGCGACGGAACAACGGACACGACCCCGGATCCGTCCAAGGTGCGGCCAATAGGGCAGTTGTTGTTAACCCAAAACAGGTGCCGGTGTCGCTATTGCAGCCTGCAGTTGGTAAAGGTAAGTGGAGCAGGGGGCGGTTATGGTGTGTGCTTGTGTGTGTTGCCAAGTTGCTTGTTATTTGATTTACAAACATTTTTTCCTACTTTTTGTCCAACAGTTGCAGACAGGCAAAATCAAACGATTGGGCGACTATTGTCCATTGGAGCTATTCTCTGGGTAAGAGCTCTCTTCAGCATGTTCAATTCACACTATAGTCCTGATGCTTCTGTTCTGCTCCTGATGCTCGTAGCTGCGAGAATACCCTCAACTCATAAATTTCAATCTGCTCCATTTGCGTGTCCTGTCGTGCTTCATAATTCCAACACTTTGGACCTGCTGCTGGCGCTGCAACTGCTGCAACTGCTGCTGCTGCTGCTGCTGCTGCAACTGCTCCTGCTGCTGGTATTTGGCATGTAGCTTGTTTTTACCTAAAGGCATTTCGATGGCACTTTTTGCCGTACTTTGTATCCGACCGGATCCTTAACTACGTGGGCCTTGTGTCTGTGGATCCCGCGGCTCATTCGTTTATTTGTGGCCCGCTGTTTTAAGTCATGCATGCATCCGTGCACGAAATTCAATTTGCTTGCGCTTTCATTCCGGTTTACCGCCTGCTTCGTATCCACTTTCATTTCAGTTTATTTTATTTTATTTTATTTTTATTTCTTTTCGTTTCGTTTCGTTTCATTTCGGCTTTTTACGGACTTGACTCTGCGCTCAGCACAAAATTGTGTGCTCCTTGCCTTTTTCAGCTTGAATTTATATCATCCATCCATCCATACATATTTGCACCAGCACATATACATTTATGTTATAATAGTGTTATTTTATATATATATATGTATATATATGTGTGTGGGTATACATTTTTTGTGTCTTTTTATTTTAGTACACCCGGTCGTATGCTCGATGCCTTGAATGCACTTTTCGCTTGTCCGCAAAATAATTTACGTGTATTTCACAGCGGCAATTTAATTTATGGAGATCACGCGAATTCGATTTCCTGCGAGGAGCTGAACTCTCGAGTGTTTCCAAGGTAAGCGCAAATTGCTTGTATTTTTTGTTTGCATCAATATGAAGAGCGTGTTTACATTTCGCTGTGAATTCTTGATTTTAATTTAAAGTTAACTAAAAACTCCAAAAGTTGCAATCTTTGCTGTTATTGAGAAGCTCTCAATGCTTAAATAACTTATCACGAATATTAGCTGGATATTTGCCTTCCATCAAGCGTTTTTGATTTAAAATTAATTTAAATAAAATCCCCACCCATTTGTAATTCTCCGAAAAATTTCCATGGCCGTAATAACAAAATTCCTTTGGATTTGGCTATTTTGTAAAAGCAACTTATTCTAAGCGACCATAATACTTATACAGAAGCCACACAATTTTCCATGGAAGCCATTCAATTACAAGGGCACCAAAAACCAAAAGAAAAAAAAGGGGAGTAAATAACATAAAAATAAAACGCAAAAAAAAACAAATAAAATCTCGAACCAATTGTTCAGCACGCAAATATTCAATAAATAATGCAAAAACCAAATGCAAAAGCCAAACACAAATTCTCGAGTGCCAACCGCTAACATTGCCATTTTCCGCTTCTCTCTCTCTCTCTCTCTCTCTCTTTCTCTCTATCTGTATCTCTCTCCCTCTCTGTATTCCCGTCACGCTGCATTCCCTTATGTTTTGTTCACACATTTGAACACCTTTGCACAACGTTGACAAAAACTACCAAAACAACAACAAAAACAAAAACATCTACAATGTCCCCCGCAAAATTGGAATGTGCATTGAAAATTCTAACAAACGAAAATGTGGACAAAATCTCACCAATGCCAATGGCGGTGCCAATTGAACAAACCCAATCGCAATCCCAATCCAAATGCCCATTTTCCTCTCCCTCTGCACACGCCGTGGTAATAAAATCTTTCAAATTCTCTAGTGAAATTATGGCGCTTATAAAACATTTGCTGGTCGCCTGCCTGCTCAGGGAATACAACAACGAGCTGGCCGAAGAGGTGGAGATCCCCAGTCAGGAACAGAATCCGAGTCAGAGTAGGAATTGGAGTCTAAATCTCAGCCACGTGGCTGTAGCTGCATTTTGGGAATCGCCAACCGTACGATTTGGTGGCATGGAGACAAAAGAAACTACAGAAATTTACGCAGCTAATGTTGCTGCTGCTGCTGATTCTGATTCTGATTCTGATGCTGCTGTTGTGACCGTATTGAGTCACGTAGAAGAGCTAAAACAGGTGAAAAGGCAGCCAGAGAAGAGAGAGAGGATGGATCAGAAAGAGGCCGACGATGGAACAGTTGAGTTTGTCGAAGCTGTTGCTGGTCAGCCGCAGCGACGCTTCACAAGAGCAGCAGCTGAAAAAGCAATCCCAAGGTACACAAAACGTGGCAAAATAGCGACGACAGCAACAACAACAACAACAACAACTGAGCCAACCAGCTTGTCAACGAATGTGACAACAGCAGCAACTCGAACGGAAGCGAAAACGGAAACGGAAACACTGGCGACAGTGACTTCGACGTCGCCGTCGCCGTCGCTGTCGACGCCGACTCCGAATCCAAAGGCAACTCAAGCACAGATCAACAAAGCGGAAATATTTCACTTACCAAAAAACTGCGTGCTTCACAAAATTTTGCATCTGCAAATGCTGGTAAAGGTAAGTGAAAAAGAAAGATAAAAAATCTACTTGTTTTTTTGTTTATGTTTATTTTGAGTCCAGAAGCAATGCTCCAACTCCTGCTTAAGTTGACGCTTTTAGTCATTTTTATACCCTATCATTGTGTGTAATAAAATGGTTTCTATTTGTGTGTAAAAGTCAAGTGCCTTTTAAAGTACGAGATATTTGTGCTTATTTGAAGGCGATTTGGATACATTAGTTGACAGTTGCCTTGGAGCTGTGGACCCTCACTTTTAATCCACAAAGCTGGGAGTTCTGGGAATGCTCAATGAGTATTCACAAACTTCTTTCAAGATTCATTTAATCAAAAGTCAAACGACACTTTCACAATTTTTGCTCACTAGGGACTCTCCTGGTCCTGGTCCAATGCTGGGCTCGTTGTTTATATGAACGTATTCCGCTTAAGATGTGATTACAGAACACTCTCTGGTCGAGCATGATCTGCTTTCACATTTTTTATTTTGTTGCTGCTAGTTAAGTGCACAAAGAGAGTTGCACAAAGCCGGGCGAGGCAACTACATTGAGTTACCTGGTCCGTGCTTCAACAATGCTTCAAGCGAGAGTGCCTTCCTGCCAAAGAGCGGGATATTGAAAGGGCAGCTAAACGGCAAACGGACACTGAGCGATACTCACGAAAACCGTCACTGTGACACGGTGGCATTGTGGAGCAGTGGAGCAGTGGAGTAGAGCATTGGGATTTGAGCAAGAGCGAGATGCTCACTTGGACGCCAGCCAAGTGGCTGGCAAGCTGCCACTATTTTTGGCACTGTCGGTTTGTCTGTTGCTAACTTTAACGC